>PVKA01009675.1:0-67401 GCA_004027165.1 Ctenomys sociabilis | reverse complement strand
TTTTTTTTTTTTTTTTTTTTTTTTTTTTTTTTTTTTTTTGTTTTTTTTTTTTTTTTTTTTTTTTTTTTTTTTTTTTTTTTTTTTTTTTTTTTTTTTTTTTGTCTTTTTGAGACAGGTTCTCACTATGCAGTTCAGACTGGTGTTAAGTTCACTTTGTAGCTCAGGCTTGTCTTGAACTCACAACAATCCTCCTGCCTCAGCCTCCCAAGTGCTACAATTACAGGCCTGCGCCATCATGCCTGCCTCATCCTAGTTGTTTTTAAGAGATTTTTGCTTACTTTTTCACTAGCTGCAATGGTGTCTTTGAGGTCAGAAAGTCTATTTTCACTTTCACTCAAACAGACTTGCCAGCTTGTGATTGAGGTTTTAATTTCCTGTATATCACTTTGGATCTGTTTCATACATTCTATTTCTTTCCTATATTTTATTATTCAGGGGTTCCATCACTTCTATATTCTGCTCTATTTTTGGATCAGTATATTCTTTAGAAGCACTTAGTACTTCTTTTATTATATATTGCTACATTTTTTACTTCAGAAATTATTTCTGATCTGATTTCTTCTATACCTTTCTGCAGTTGTTTCTTTACTTCCAACGCTATTATTTCAGAGATTTCAGGTGTGTGATTTCCACTTTCCTCTATGCTAGTGGTTTCTGCACTTGTACTGGGTAGACTCGGGGTCTGAGAGTGCTTTTTGTTCTTTCTCTTTGTCATTTTGTATACCACTGACTTTTGACCTTTGGTGTAAGGCTTAGACAGAGTTATTATCTTAGCACCAGGTCTGGATCTATGAAGTTCAGACTCCTCCATGTGGGTGTGGCTTGGGTCTGGCTGCTGTGCTCCACTTCTTCCTGCTGCAGCCTTGCAGGTGAGCCCTTTGTGTCACACTGGCAAGATGTTCTGCACCTGAATCAGCTGGGTGGGTCTTGCCTCTAGCCTCTTTGCAGGGAGTTCTGCTACAGGGTTCCATGCTGGGCCTGTGCTCTCGGTGGATTCAGGTCAGGTGGTTCAGGAGGTCCCACTCACACAGGCAGCCTGTGCTGTGGGTCACTTCAGGGTCCTGCGCCCCAGGCTGTCTCACTCACATACCCAGCCAGGGCTCTGGGTCACTTTAGGTTCCTGTGACCTGGGCAGTCTCACTCACACAACTGTGATATACTTATGTAAAGGCAAAAACTACTGTAAAGTCAAAATTCAGGTAAACTAAGGAAAATACATAGTACTTTAGTCATATGAGGAATAGGCAATCTTAGGGTGTAGAGCTATTCTACAAGTCAAGAAATAGATCCCTAACCCAAAAGAAAATTGACATTTAAAAAATTCAGCTTCCACAATAGGAGACATTCCTATCCTTTGCTGCTGTCCTTTGGCATCGTTTTCTAGCTGTCAAATTGACACAAATTAAAATGCTCACTAACACGGTGTGGATGAGGATGGTTTAAGAGAGAGAATTAAGGACATCTCTTCCAAGCTTTGCACACAGTGACTTCATACTGATAGCCTAAAATTAGTCATATTAAAGTGTATGTACCCTATATGTCAGCACATGCTATAAATCAAATCCCTTCTTCCCTTCCTGAGAAAACCAGAGTTGATGTGGCTCTTAACAGTCTCACCCACTCCTGAAATGACAATTTTGTTTTGTATTAGCACAAATGTCTGTCAATTGAAATTAGTTTTTGCAATTGTAGTACACTGTATACAGTGAAATATGAAGCAATTGTCACGTTATATGAGATTATCTTTTGTGTGTTAATACAGAATGAGAACCATTCGGCACTGTCACTGAAACTGGTAGGATTTGGAGAGGGACAGAGAATGCATTTACATATATTTGTTAACATTTGCACAAAATATCTTTTTTTTTTTTTTTTTTTTGGTGGACCAGGGATTGAACTCAGGCCCTTGTGCTTGCCAGGGAAGCACTTATTCCACTGAGCCATCTCCCCAGCCTGCATAACATATCTTTGCAACTATTCTCAAGAAGTACTAGTTGCCTCTTGGGAAAGTTGCCTGAAAGACAAGAAAGGGAGGGAAAGATTCTCTGCATTTCATTGAAAAAATAGACTTACACTATGCCTGGAATCATTCATTTAAAATCAAATTTAAGCTTAACTGTCATAAAACTTCTAATACTACATTATGAGTTAGGGTTCTTATGCACTACTGATAAGTATTTGAGATCATTCTTACCAAAGAAGTTAATAGCATATGGCAAATATCTTTAAGTAGTTTTCCTTCCTTAACCTAGCAACTGCCTTTTGTTATTTATTCTGAGAAATATACAATGATAAAAACAAAAATTTATATACCAGATGTTCATCTTGGTGTTTAGAAGTAATAGAGATGTTCAAAGAAATAGAAATAGGTTTTTTTTTTTCCTCACACAACAGAGTATTAGGTATTAAAATCATATCCCTTAAAATTAAAGTTGTTATTTAACTGCATGCCTGAAATGAAAACCTGAGATGCCCACTTACATGCGGTCTAGCTCTCCCAGCAGACTGCATGTAGGAATCATGCTCAGTGGCTTAGGAAGCTTGCAGTCTGCCCCAACCGTGGCTCCATAGAGGCTGAGAAAACAGCAGAAGAAGGCAGGTCATGCTCCCCTCTTCCCCTCATCCTCCCAAGAAGCAGGGCATTAAAAAAAAAGGTCTTCAGCTGGCCAAATAGCCCAGAGGATTAAAGCACCTAAAAGCAGGCCCAGAGGCTGGGGCTTTGATCATCCGGCCTGCCATGCTGGCCTTGCCCCCGGGGCGCGCCGAGATGGCAATTGAGACGGGCGTGGTGCCATGTGCCTGTAACCCTAGCTCTTGGGAGGCTGTAAACAGGCAAGTCTGATCTCTAGTGAGACCCTGAACACCCTGTAGACCCTTCCCTAAAATACAAAAAAGAAAAAGAACTTCAGATTTCTGCTGACGTCCTAAGACTCATGCAGCCAGCTAGGTCCCCTCACTATTCCTGGAGGAAGGCCCCGTCCTAGTCCTGCAGACTTGGAGTTGCTCAGAGGACTCTGAGCTTCCCTCTCATTCTGTTACCGTCAGCTCGCACTTCTGAATATACCAATAGCACACCATTTCCTTGCTTCTTCTTTAATTGTTTTTAAACTTTATTTTAAACAGAAAAAAAGTGAACAATGAAACTGAGTTCAAAACAGGTTAGTAGGACAGCTATAATAATTTATATATTGCATATTGCTATCTTCATATACATTAATCAGAGTAGAAGATACAGATGTGTTATGTTCTCTAAACAATTTTAGCACAAAGCATTCTTTTGAAGGAACTAAGTGAAGCTAGCTGTAAAACTACCTTAACTTTTTTTGTATAAATGTATTCTGTCTTTTTCCCTTTCTTCCTTTCCCCTTTCCCTCATCCCAGTTTGTCTTTTCTTTGGCAGTTTTCTCCAGTTCATGTTATCCGCTGTATATTTGAATCCTATTTTCTTGTTCGATTTCTCACACTAGTGAGACAATATGATGTTAACATATGTGGGTCTGATTTATATCACTTATGAATATGGTCTCTGGTTGCACTCATTTACCTATAAGGCCTCCAGTTTATCCTTCTTTATGGCTGGGTAGTACTCCACCATATTTTTTAAAGCACCTCTTTTTTTAATTCATTCCTCTGTTGATAAGTATCTAGGTTGTTTTCAAGATTTAGCTGTTACAAATTTTACTGCTATAAGATAGCTCATCAAGACTTAGGCAAGCTCAAGGACTCAGTTCTATCTCAGGCACCACATGCCATCCTAGCCCCACCCCCAGACACATTGAGCGGCCACCAAGCCCAGGCGTGGTGGTGTACACCTATAATGCCAGCACACGGGAGGCTGTAAACAGGAGGACAACTCTGAGTTTGAGCTGGGTGGTAAGACCTTATACCAAATACATTTAAAGAAAAAAATCCAACAAATTCTGCTGCTATAAACATAGGTGCACATATATTGCTGCAGTACGATGGTTTTAATTTTTCTGGGCAGATAACCAGAAGGGGAATAGCTGGTTCTAATGTGAGCTATAATCCCAATTTATTAAGGAATTTCCAAACTGATTTCCATGGTGATTGTGGTGGCTGATACACTGTGTCACTTGAGGGGTCGGAAGCTTGGCTAGAGGGGCTTCACTCTCATTCTGTTACCTTGGCTCCACACCTAGGGCGGGTGTGGGGGTCCCTCTCTGGGTCTGGGAGCGCCCACCCTAGAGTGACTCAGCACAGAAAGGGTATCTGAAGGGGTTGAGGAAGGAGCTTGATCTTCGCAGCCACGCCAGCCCCTCAGAGGAGCTCCGACCTTTGCAGCCCGGGCTGCTTCCTCAGAGGAGCTCTGCTCCTCACAGCCGGCCGCGGCCACTCCTTGAAGGAGCTCCATTCTCCGCAGTCAGCGTGGAAGGAAGGGAGCAAGGCACGGCGCAGCTGCTGCTTCCTCTGCTCTGCACTGTTTTCTGCGACCATGGACTGCTGAGTTCTGTCTTGGGCTACTCTGTCCTGGAGCCAGCCCACTATGGAGTGAAACCTCCACTAACTGTGAGCTAAATAAACCTTTCCTTCCTTCATTTTAGGTGTCTGGTATTTTGTCCCAGCAATGAGTAAAAAGTATCGAGACAAGTGATTGTTCTGGTTTACACTCTCGCCGACAGTGGAGGAGGGGTCCTTTTCCCCCACAGCTCTTCCTGCATTTATTGTCAGGTGATTTTGTGATGATAGCCATTCTTTCTGGAGTGAGACAGAATCTTATTGTCTAAATTGATATCTCTTTATGGCCAGCAAGAGAGCTCAGCAGTCTAAAGAGCTTGCCTAGGCAAGCTTAGGCAAAGAAGCAGGGACCAAGGTTGGACCCCAGCTCCACAGACCACACTCAGCCCTGCCCCCAGGGTGGGCTGAGCCACCCCTCCCTACAAAAAATTGTGTCTCTTTAATGATCAATGATGTGGAGCATTTTTTCATGTATTTATTTGCCATTCTTGTTTCTTCATCTAAGAAGTGTGTCATCTGAAAATCTCGGATGCCCATTTTTGGATTGGGTGTTTGAACTTAAAGAGGTTTTTTTTTTTTTTCTGGAACTTGGGATTGAATTCAGGCCCTTGCACTTGCCAGGCAAGCACTTATTCAGCTGAGCTGTCTCTCCAGTCCTTGAGGAGATTTGATTATTTCAATTCTTTATATGTTCTAGGTTTAAGTCCTTTGTGTGTGGGACAGTGGGCTAAATACTTTTCCTATTTTATGCATTGTTCCCTTGCTTATTTGTTTGTCAATTTATTTTTTTGTGGTATGAGGGATAGAACTTGGGACCTTGTGCTTGCCAGGCAGGTGCTTATATCTCCCTGGACTGTTCCTTGCTTCTTTAACTTTTTATTTCTGAAGATTCTTATTCCACACAAATTTTCAATTGATTTGTATGCTTTTCTCTTGTTAATCTGTCTTGTGTCATACAGGTCTCAGCTATGAACTCAATAATGGATGAACGAATAAATCTTTCCTAGGGCTGGCCTGATAGCTCGGCAGACTAAAGTGCCTGCTGGGGCAGAACGCTGCAGCCAGCATTCGATGACAGGTGCCATCCTGGCCCTGCGCCCGAGGCGCACACCTATAATCCCAGCACTTGGGAGGATGAGAACAGGAGGCTCACTACAAGTCCTGTCTGTGTAGTGAGACCCTGTAGACCCTGTCCTAAATTCAAAAAAGAATCTTTTCTGTCCCGCCTTTACATGAACATACAAACAAAAAAAATATACATCATGTTAGGAGGATTACCTCTGCATGTTAATAGAATATAATTGGAATTTCAGTATCTCCTTGATATATTTTTTAGTATTTTCTTGATAATTACATGTAATGTACAAAGTTTTTTCTGTAATGAGCAAGCAAGAAGCTTGAGGGCTACTTAAAATAAATTCAAATTTTAATGCATGACAATACCTTGAATACAAATACCTTGCGTCATATTGTGTAATCATTCTGTATATTGTTACCAAATAAAAATGCCTGCAACCACAAAGCATCTCAACTATACAAATAAAAACAGCAATACAAATATATCTGTTTTCCCCAAATTATGTATGAAAAGTAGGGGGTCACATAAAAAAGAGTTCTGGGGCCGGTGAGATACCTCAGTGGTCTAAAGCTCCTGCTGAGCCAAGCTTAGGCAGGCACAGGGGACCAAGGTTCGATCCCTGGCACCACATGCCACCCCCGCACCACTTTCAGAGCAGGCTGAACAGGCCAAATAAATAAATAAATAAGTAAAATTTAAAAATAAAAAATAAGGGTTCTGTGGTCACATAACGTAAATAAACAGTTAACTATCTTTTGTCTATGCCTCTGAAATACATGCAATTACTATTAAAGGTTCTGAGTGATACTACAGTAAGGAAAATTGTATAGTTGCCCTCTGTCTATATTTCTTCCCCTAAATATCTAAATGTGGTCTAATGTTGCAGACTACATAGGTTAGATCATGCCCCTGGGGACATCTGGGAGTCCCTTGTCTAATCTCTCACACTCCTCGGCCCTGTACCATTGTTCCATGCCACTTCAGTGACAAGTCTAGTGTGAGGTCCACCCCGCCTCTCTTCTCCTCCCCAGGACAAGAAATCACACTTCAACACCCCAGCCATGACCAGTCCCACGTCCCCCAGCATCCCTTGAACATTATCACCCCTGTCCAGCAGGGCACCAGAAGTTTTTGAGCACAAAAACTTCAGTGATGCATGTATGGAAGAAAAGAGAAAAAGAGATAACAAGAACGACAGAGGCAGACATTTTGAAAGCAAAAATCAAAGGGGAAAATATGACAAGTTAAAGACAGAAATGAGATTTTAAAAATTACTGAAGTGAATTGTACATTGTCCTCACTTTATTTGAAATACAGCAAAGGAAGAAATGATGGACAAAACAAGGGACAGAGTGAAAAAGGAAAGGAGTAGTAAGGATCTTGGAAGCTCAGACTGAAGTTCCTTGCCCAACACACAGCTGCCAAATGGATGGTGTGAGTCACTTGCAACAGTGTAACCAACTTGAAAGCCCACCCAGGCTAAGAGAGGGTACAGAGGTAATCCGGGACACCTTGCAGTCTCTTTGTTAGAAGACTCATTGGGTAGGAACGAGGGAGGAAATTAGCAGGTTCTGGGGCAGAAAGGAGCAAAGAAAGCAGCTCTGAAATTAACATCCCAATCGCTTTGATGACCACATCTTAACCAGAAAGCCTGGGACAGAAGAGACTCTGAACGATCCTGCACTCTGAAGACTGCTTCCCTCTCTAAAAGGAGCCTAATAAAAAAGCTGAACTTGCCTTGGGACAATCTAAAGAGCTGCAAAAGCAGAGGCAGTGAACAGAGGCAACGCAGCAGAAAGAAACACAGAGAACTCATTAGACAGTAACAGCTCAATTGGCACTGTAGGAGAAGCAAAGCAAATAATGAGACATGTATTTTTCAGTGCTCAGAGCATTAGAGAAAGACAATATTGACAAAACTCAATGCTATAAAGAATATCAATGGATGTGCATTTTTATAAACTAATATAAACACTGTGAATTGGTAAGTCTTTCTAAAGGGCAATTTGGCAATATGTGCTCAAATTTAAAATTTTAAACACACACACCCTTGACAGCAATTCTCTTTGTAAGAATTTTCTCTAAGGAGATAAATAAACAAGTATGTTATATGGCAAGGATTTTTTAAAGTTATTTTTACATGCTAGTAAAATACTCTGTGAATAATTATCCATCAGTAGGGGGCTTTTAATAAATTAAAGACATCCATGTACTTGTACACCACACATTGTATGGCTCTTATAAGCGTAGGCTTTGGAGTCAAACTGAGTACGTCTGGCCCCACCAGTAACTATTTGTATGATTTTGATCAAATTATTTGGTGTCTCAGCCTCAACTTTGAAATCTATAAAATGTTTCACAGCTATTAAAATCTATAGAGGAGCTTTGTAATCTATAAAATCTATTTTACAAAGTTGTTATAAAGATTAAATCAAGGTGGCTGGGGAGAAGGCTCAGTAAGAATAAGCATTTGCCTGGCAAGCACGAGGGCCTCAGTTCAATCCCTGGTTCTGCCACACAAACACAAAAAAGATTAAATCAGTTGAGCAATCATGAATGTAGAAGAGATTCAAAAAGTGTTAGATGTTGGTGTCGTATAAACATAAATTATAATATCTATATTAACATAGAAACTATTATTCATGTCGAGTAATAGCTACAGACTAGCTAGTGATACAGGTTTCTGCTTTATAGAATAACTTATATGTAGGTGTATGGATAGAAACACGCCCTATATGTATATATTAAGTTTTGGTCCAGAAAATGAGAAAGCAAAATATCATATAAAAATTATATATCATATAATTTTTCCTCTTTCTCCTTTTCTGGATCAGTATTTTCTTGGGAAACTAGAAAATTTAGACTAGCTTTTGTGCTGAGGAAAACTAAAATTCTGGATGAAATGGAAAATCATAACCTTGAGCTCCATGTAAATAGCATGTCCTACTATCTTAAAGCAGTTGCTTTGATGGAGTGTGGAATGGCTTTCTGAAGCTTCAGTTACCCCTGGGAGGCAGTGCCACGCTGGGGAAAGATGCTCCAGGAGTCTGAAAGTGGTCTGTGTCAAGCACCCAATATATGCTGGTTTCTCCCACAGTTGGAAGTGGTCAACCCAGGATTTAGGGGTGGAAGAGACCGCCAGCACTCACTATTACGCCCAGTGACCCACCAACAGACTGTTTCATCCCAGTGCTTGCGACATTGTTCTCTCTTGCTCTAGTGACCTCATCTCCCAAAGAAGTACTGCCACCCAGAGGTACCACAGTGATTGCATTGCTTTGGAGGGTAAGGCTGCTTCCAGCCACTTTGGGCTCCTTTTGCCTCAGAATCAACAGGCAAACAGGATAGTTCTAGCACTGGCTGGGATGAATGACCCAGAATACCAAGCAAAAAGTTGTTCTACTTCTCACAATGGAGTCAAAGAGGACTATGTCTAAAACACAGGAGACCTGCTAGGGAATTTCTTAGTGTTTCTGTGCCCTGTGATTAAGGTCAATGGAAAACTACCACCTAAATTCAGTCAGAACTATGAGTGGCCTGGACGCTTCCATATGAAAGGTTTGAGTCATTGTACCAAGTAAACAATCACTCACAGGGCCGGGGAGACAGTTTGGTGGCCTAAACACCTCCCTAGCAAGCACGAGGACCCCAGTTCAACCTGGTACCACATGCCGTGCCAGCCTCAGGACCCCAGGCACCCTGTGCTAGCCACTGATGTGTGAAGGCCAATATCAGCATTGGGAAGGCTGAGACAAGAGGATCACTACAAGTCTGAGCTGTGTAGTGAGACCCTGCACCAAATAAATAGATAGATAGATAAACGATTTTTTTTAAAAAGAATCACAGACAAGATGATTAATAAAGTCAAAGTAAATCAGTAGCAAAGAAAGTGATTATGAGTACCAGCTGTGACCATGTGGCTAATTACAAAAATGAAGACTATAATTGTGTCTTCCTCATTTGTTATGAATATTTTCCTTTATTATTCCCTTATCATGAAACATCACATGTGTTGATTGTATATCATGGTAATTAAGTATTATATCATAATATTTAAATTATAGATTATGGAACATCAAGAAGAAGAGTAAATACTTTGCCTCCTATTCTAGGCTAGAGCTTAGTGCATTAATTGTTCTATGCAAAGTACTTGTACCACGTCAGGTGGGAGTGAGCTTCTCATTTGGGCCTTTATTTGGAAAGTGAGATGTGTATGGTTCCAATTTGATCTGAAGTGGACTTGTAATGGTTGATTTTCTGTGCCAGCTTGATGGCCCTGGATACTCAGTAGCTGGTTAAACACTTCTAGCTGTGTCTATGAGGTTACTAGGTAAGGCCAGCACTTACCTTGGTCGAGTAGAGCGCACAGCCCTCTGCTGTGGTCTAACAATGTCTTGAGGCCTTGGGGGCTTATACGTAGGACCCAGGCAGAGACACTCAGTAGTGGTGTGGCCTGGAGGAGCCCCTCTCCCTCACAGCATCTCCCTCCCCCTGTTTTTGGTCACCACGATGGGAGCAGCTTTTCTCCACGTAGGCCCTTTGGCCACGCCACTGGCCACATCCCAGAAGCTGAGGCTTCCGAGACTGTGACCCAAAATACCCCTCACCCTCCTTTTAGCTGGGATTTTATCCCAGGGAGGAGGGAAGTGACTAAGACACCCCCTCCCCCATATAGCTGGGCATTATCTAGTGCACAGGGGCAGAAGAAGGCTGGATTTGCTCTGCCTAATTAAGCTGAGGCATTGTATTTGTTGGGCTTCTGCAAATCAATATAAAATATAGGTATACTTACACAAAGGGAGCTATTAGTAGGGTTATAGGATCAGAAGATAGGAGCCACAGTGGCAGTCTGTGGGATAAAAAGTAGAAAAATCTAAAATGGTCCCCTGTGTGCTGGGAAGCCAGAGGGTCCAGTGCAGCCTACAGCTGAAAGCACAGAAGCTTACTGTGGACCCCCTGGTGTTCAGGGTCAGAAGGCTGATGAGACTACTTTGGAAGGCTGAAGAATCTATGTGCCAGGTTGGGGAAGCTGGAGTCCAAGTGCAATGGTGAATTCCAGCATCCTTCTTTTCCTTTTTATTCCATCTGGGGAACAAGCTTATTGGCTTGTGTCACCATATTTGGGGTGGTCTTCTGCCCTCAGTTCTCTGGCCTACTTGTCAACCATCCACAGACACGCACAGAACTTTATTATTCTGTTAGGTATTCTATATTCATCAAGTGGACCTCTCAGCAATTGAAGACCATGCATATTCGTTTTTCTCATGCCTTTGCTGCTGCTGATTCTCAGACCTAAACCAGAAGATAAAGAACTCAATCCAGAGTTTTTAGTTATACCAGTAACTATGCTAGATCTGCAGCCATCTGTATATCTTGTATCTTTCCTACTGACTTTGTTTCTCTGGAGAACTCTTACAATACAGGGAGGAATTAATAAATGAAAATCTAGGAAGAGGGGGCCTGGGGATATAACCCAGAGGTCTAAGCACCTGCCTGGCAAGCACAAGGACCTGAGTTTGATCCCTGGTACTGCATGGACAGGAGAATCACTATGAACCCAAGCTGAGTAGTGATACCTTGTCCCCTATATATAATCTAGAAAGTTAAATGACTCACTTCCAATATCTTTTATAAGGAAAAGTTACAACTGAACTGTGGTTTTGGTGAGCTAATGTGGTAAGAGGTGCAAGTGTCCAAGCCCTAAGCCAAGGCTTCACAGCTCAGAATGGGAAGCTGACAGCCATTCCTTCATAAACCTATTAGGCTGGTGTCCTGAGTGGGTTCATGCTCAGGGTAAGAGTAAACTTCAAACAAATATTTCCTTTTTTTCCCCTTCCCTCCCTCCCTTCCTTCTTATTTTCCTGTCTCCCTTTCTCTCTCCTTCGCTTTCTCTCTCACTTGTTTTCTTCCTTTATCATCACCCGGTGGCCCCAGAACCTTCAATCCCTGCAGTTGGATTAAGGTGTTCATTGATTTGTCCTAAATTTATGCTCACAGGAGGACAGACTATAGACATCTCAGATGGAAGGTAACATCATCTTAGTTAGCTCCAGATTATTTCAGAAGATTTTGGAGTTGTACAATGCATACAATGACAGCATGCAACAAGTAAATGGGATAGCTTGAATAAAAACCCTCTCAAAACATTATCACACAGCTTTGTTAGTCTGGGATAGAACTGCTATTAAACAGTTGAAAGCGCACTTGTGCTGTCTCTTTTCTCAGAACTGTCTGTTCCACAGTAAGATCCACAACAGACCACAGGAGCTTAGTTTCATGAACATTCACTGAGCACTCGGAGGTGCCAGGCACCAGCCCGGAGGACACAGTGCTCAGCGAGACAGACCTGCCTGCCGCTGGCAGCCACTCAGTGGCCCTTACCAGCTGCTGCTCTGAAACAGGTGGAGGCTTTGTCAGAAGCTTGGAAGAAAACAGTTCAGCCTTGAGCACTGGCATCACTTCAGGATTTCGAAAGATGTTTGAGCCAAATATACAAATGTGACTGTTAGCATGAGTGACATATGTGTGAGAACTTGCAGTGACTGGAGCTAAAGCATCCTCTGGGCTAGGGCTGTATTCCCAGGGGATTGGGCTTCTCAATGCTTTCTCTCCCTACTGGGGACAGGCAACACAAGTAGAGAAGATGAAAGGCTTTGGGGCTGTTGTTCAGCAGAAAGGCTGCCCTACATTTCCTTGCAGATTCTCCCTTTGGCTTTCTTTCACACCAGCGTAAGCCATTGTGGGCAGATTTAAAGTGTGAAGTGGGCCTTGGAATGGCTTAATACTCTAGGCTTTCTGAGAGATGGACGCGTTATTCCTTCATACCTTCCTGTCTAGCTTCTTGCAGGAAAAGATTATTGCTCTGACTCTTTGTAGCTATTTTCTGCTCTCTGGAGACTCAAGACACTTGAAGAGGAGAAAAGTAACCCGGCTGTGCACTGGCTTGGGGTGCAGCAGCCGCCACGCTGGACCTGAAGAGGAGACATAGGCAAAAGCAGAGGCCGGGCTGTGGTGGCGGCAGGGGCAGGTCGGAATAGCGCGTGCTTGGACCCAGGAAACCTGAGGGGCGAAGGGCAGCACAGGAAGCCCGCCTGACCCTGCACGTGTGGTTTGCAGACCCAGACAAAGGGAATGTGTGCTTGTTGCGCCAGCTGCTTAGCCCTACATAACACAGCAGAGCTTCGTCCTCACAGAAAGGGCAGAGTTGAGCACCAGGGAAAGTGAGACCAAACAGATGAAGGGCCGTTCCTGATAGCACACAGTAGTATGGTATTAATTAAACTGAAGACATGCTGATTCCAAAGTCGGAGGTGCTGCCTTAGGACACAGAGAACGCGCCGTGGTGCCTGCTGTCCTCCGGGGTGGTCTTTGGATTCTGTGTGAGTTGGCCCATCACCTCGTGTCCTTTGGCAAGGCATTTGACCAGCACATTCACTCCATCCTTTGTTTACTACCAGACAAGAACATTTAGATGCCTCAATGATGGTTAAAATTTTAAAGGTGTTTCCTAAAGGCTTGGAGTGACTATTAAAGATGACTGGTGTTTCAGAAAGAAATTTCAGAAAGAAAGAGACCAAGTTTTTAATTTTGCTTGCAATATCAATCTCAGGTATAAATGCCCAAGAACAAAACCACATGGCAGAGGGACACAATGAGCTGTATTTTCCTCTACTCATACTTCTCAGCTACTCTACATGTCAGGGTCAAAGATTCTCACCAGGGCCTACTGGGCCCAGATGAATCCAATTTACTCAGAGCATTAAAAATCACGCACAGAGTCAGAATCAGGAGGATATGACGGGACATCCTGGGAGAACAAGGAACTATGAGGCATGTCATTAACTCCATCTGCAAATCCCCGGCTTATAGCGTGCCTCCAAGGAAGCCTGGGCTCAGCTGAGGTGCTCCTTGGTTTGGACTCCCTCGCATCTCACAGACCACTCACCATACTTCCATGCTCCAAGTAAAGGTTCCACAGATGATAGACACAGGGTAATTTACTGAGTTTAGTCTATGTGTGCTCCCCTGAACTTATCTCCTGCACCCCTTGTTAGCAAGGAGCTAGTCTTTACTATTTCCCTGGCTCAGAGGGTTTTTTTATCAAGCAGAAAGCAAAAGCTACTAGAAATGAAAACCCATCCTGTCAAAAAGTCTAAGATAATTTATAAAAGAATATTAAAGACCTTACTAGTATTCTAAGGCTTTGTAACAAACTAATACAAACTTGGTGGCTTAAAGAACAAAAATTTATTTATTGAAGTATGAAATGAGGGAGTCTAAAGCCAAGCAGTCAGCAGACGCTGGTCTCTGAGGACAACCTGTCCCATGCCACTCCCCTAGCTCCTGCGGGCTGGCACAGCCCTCTGTGCTCCTTGCGTCTGCCTTCATCTCAAGATCTTTACCTTAGTTACATGTACAAAAAAGCTCCAAAAAATACTGAAAAAAGTTTATACACACACACACACACACACACACACACACACACACACACACACACGGCTTATTCCAATAAAGTCACATTCTAAGTTTCCAAAGATAGATATATCTTTTGGAGGGTGGCCATTCAGCCACTATTGAGTCTAGTGGGCACTGTGTGAGGAAAGGGAGACTTTTTTTCTCTTGACTGGAAGGTGTGGGAGGTGTGGAGAGGGACAGGGTAGACCTCAGCAGCTTTTGGTGGGTGTCATTGAGGGGGAGTGGATGCGTGGCACCCTAAGCAGGCTGAGCACGGGACCCTCCCTCCTCATCCACCACTTAGTTTACAGTGAATCTGTCCTCATCAAGGGGCCTCAGATTTCAAGTGACCACCTTGGGTTGGCTTCAGTGGTAACAGGTAGCCTTGATGGCTGGGTGGTTAGGAATACTTCTTCTTATCCACTCAGATAAACCTCCTGACAGCAAACGAATTCAATCTTTTTAACAGACACTCTGATTGGCAGCTAAGAATTGCATTTTAAGTTTAAAGAACATAAAGCCATTTTTTCATATTGAGGCATGTTGTTAAACTGTTGCATTAGATGCCAAAACACAAGCTCTATGGAGGAGCTTGATTTCTTAGCCTTTGATTTGAGAGCATGTTCACTGAGGCTCCAGCAGGGACTCCTCCCTAGCTGTCTCTGTGGGTGCAGAGCTCCAGAGCTCTGGGCACCGTTGTGGATGGGCATACAACGGATGCTGCTCTGCACTGTGCTTAAGGAGTTAGCTGTCAGAGGCGGCAACCTCAGCCCAGCACCTGGGCTGTCAGTACCCACTCCTGGGCTAAGCCCCTAAACTGAGTCTGTCAGGACCCCGGAGTACTTCCCTTTCCAGCTGGAATCCTCCCACCACCTTTCTTCTGGAATAATTAGTATAGCAAAGAAAACATGAATTACAAGGAGAATGGCAGTGGACAGGCTCAGGGACCATTTAAGGCTTGGGCTGGGGAAAGCAGTAGAGTCAGAGTACCATTTTCACCATGTAGATGCAGAACAGTTGATGCTTACTTGGGCTGCTCTGGTTTTTTAAAATAGAACATTTCCCTTGCTAATAAGCTAGCAGAGCTCTGTTCTTTTTATACGAGGGTGCAGATGATGTAGTTTTATTAACACTTTATGCGTTTTTTTCTTTCAACTGCAGCTCTTCTGTCTCTTCACACCTTTCAGCTACAGATTTATTCTTCACATTCACTCCTCTTTTCTCTGTTCACGGCCTGCTACTGAGCACCTCTCGAAGCTGCTGCCATTTGCTGAGTGCTAAGTGCCAGCATTGTACTCAGTACCATCCCTATACTGTCTCAATCCTAGCAACTTTAGGTGAATTAGGTTAAGTTTACATGGAAGCAAGTCTGAAAAGGCTCAGCAACTTGCTCAAGATTTGATTGCACAGCTGCTAGTTGGTGGAATTTGGAGTTCTCTGTGTCTGATCCTAACTGGAGGCTTTCAAGCCAGCCTCCTGGTGCTGCACTGGCTGCTGGCGAGGGTACGCCAGCACTCATCCCTGTCCCAGCTTCTGAGGACAGGCAGCACCAGCTACCAGCTCCAGCGTTCCCCTGTTGGCCGCAGTATCTGCAGGCCCACCTGATGCCCAGAGAAGTCAGCAAGGACACCCTCACTGCCAGACTGCAGTACTGTGTGCAGCTCAGTGATTGGTGTGGGCCTCCCAGAGAAAGGGTTAATGCAAGCCTTTACTCCTCCCTCCTCTATCCATTGCAGCTCCTGGCTCAGGCAAGGGGAGGTCTAGATTGCAAGATAAGGAAGGAGCTGGGCTAGTTTTCTGGTAGCTTCTTGGCACCAAGCTCTACTGTTTATGCAGCAGCTACAGACCCTACATCCTTCCTGGAGACGTCAGTGTGGAATACAAACAAATTCACCTCTCTCGCACTTCCCTGCCCCTGGCAGCATGGCTGTCCTGATTCGGTATGCTCAGAGGCTCCCTATGCTTGGTGGGGGCCCCCATATGGCCTTCATTATAAGGAGATGCTTTTCAAAGGGCTCCTGGAAACATGCTGCATGTGAGCTCCTGGACGCTTGGCTTGTCTTCTGTCTCCTCAGCTCTGTTTGCTTTGCCTAATTGTGTTTTCTCTGCTGATTTTGGTAGTTAATCTTCCTCATTTTGTCCAAGTTCTGCATGGTGCATCTGGTACCTATTTGGCTGGAGGAGGCATGAGCAGGGTGGTTAATTGAAGGCTTCGCAGAGGGCAGAAAGAAGTAAACTGTGGAGAAAGCAAGACCCAGGGGGGTTAGGGAATGCCATTGTGTGGGGTGTTTGCATCAAGCAGGAAGGGCAGCACTTCCATTTCTCCACTTGGTTTCTGACTAGAAATAGAACCTAAGAAAAAAGAAAAGAAGAAAGAATGAAAAGGCCATGATTATGAAATTCAGGGCCAGCCCCTACTTTGGCACAAACCTAACAATACTGTTTTCTCACCTTGGGTCCATGGTTACTCACAGGTGGGGGAGCATTTGGCAGTGGAAGGAGGGAGGGGGAAGGGCAAGGACAGATCACCCATTTCCTTTCCCATCCCCTCTATCTGTGTTTCTGACTTTGTGGGCCCAGAGCTCATAACCTTTGGGCCTCAGACCTCAGTTCCCATGTGACATCGGGTAAGAACTTCAGGCCCTCAGTTTCCCTATATGTAAGATGTGCCAGTTCACACAGTGCTCTGAGAAGTGAGTGACCCAAAGCATATGTCACCTCTGCTCCTCTCTGAGGCCTCATGCGCCCCTTCTTCTGTGGTGCAAGAGAAGGTGGGGCAGCACCACCAACCCCATCAGCTGCCCTGCTCTGGCTTCCACGTGGGAGCTAGCAGTGGCCCACAGTGGGAGCACGAGCAGCCACCCTTGCTATGCCTATGTTGGGTCACCAAAGTCCCACGTGTGTTAATTACCCTGGCTGCCCCATGGAAAACAGTGGCTCTGGAAGCCTGGGGAGGGGAGGGAAGGTGCACGGGACAGGGCCCGGCCTCAGTCCTGACCCGCCTGCCCGCCCAACAGCTGCCTGGCAGCTGCTGCCGCCTTCTCCAGGCAGCTCTGCATCCAACCTCTGCTTTGGTCTGTCTGCCTGTGCTCGCATCCTCCAATTGGCCCTACAGGTCTTGCCTTGCCTGGAGGAGAGGCTGCATCTCTAATCTGGGTCCTGGCACTCAGGGCCAACATCTCTACAGTGCAGGTTCCAGTGTCTGTGGGTGTCGGGGTTGGGATCAGCAGAGAGAAGAGGCGGCACCCCCAGCTACCCCAGGACTCGATCTGGCCCCACCAAGATGCCCAGTTCTGGAGGCGAACAGGGAGCCCCAGAGGAGAGGAGCGGCTTGCGGGAGCAGGTGCATCTACCCCCTAGATCTGACAGAACTGCACCTTCCCCGGTCAGCCTCTGCTTCCTCGCCAGGTCTTCACGCACAGACCCTGAAGTGTCTCACACAAGCATAACCCGGCTGGGCTATGTGCAGCTCCTGTGCCCTGGATGGAGGGCGCTGGCTGAGGATGGAGATGAAGGGCTCTAGTTCTGTGGCTCAACAAGTAAGGTTGGTGCTCTGAAGGTCAATGTTCTCTCATGAAGACAGGGATAATGGTGAGTTTCCCAACCAGGAATCACTTCCACTTTCTGCTGCTGCAGGCCCTCAAGAAAGGACAACCTGTTGTTTTGTGAGGTTCATGAAAGGCGTGCCCCCTTCTCCCATTCCAGTATAAAATTTTGCACCACCTCTTTTACCTTCTACCCAGAGACAGTGGCCAAAACTCCTCATGCTGCACTAGCCTGTTGCTGGCAGGTAGACAGTGAGGACAGGCAGCACCTGGTCTGCACTCAGGGGACCTGCAGCAGTGACTTTCAGTATCTCCTTGCTGCTTAGCTAAGTTGAGCCACAAGTCAGGCAACCGTGACCTAGAGGATCAGGCCTCTTGAGGATAAGAGTCTTTGTCACTGCACAGAGCAAGCAACTTAGACCAGCTACACACCCTGCGGAGGGTGAGGCCAATGCAGAATGGGAGGGCCTAGAGACCCGCCAGGGCAAGATCAGAGTATGTGTTGCCTGTAAACTTGCATTAAGTTTTGGTGGAGATTGCAGCTCTGACAAAGACTGGAATTGGGTTAGAGGGTTCATGACTGAGGGGTGCAGAGGACGTCTTTTCTTCATGTCACATCTTCTCAGCATCACTGTCTTCTGACCTTTGCAGTGACCAGCTCTGTACAGGCTTCAAAACAGCTTTTCTCATCAGCAGTGTGATAATGTCTGCCTGAGGCCTTTGCCAAAATTGCTGTGCATGCTGCCCACAAAAGCCACTGGCCATTTACACTGGACACTCACCCTGGACACAGGGAACTCCTACAATGGGCACTCGACCAGTGGAAGAGAAGACACTGGCTGAGTACATTTCCACTTCAATCCCTGGAAGAGGAGCTGGAGCTGTGTTCCACCAGAATTGTTAGGCTTTCCTATGGGGTTGATCATTAGTCATCCCTAGAAGCCCATTCAGGCACACAGCTTTGCCATGACATGTTTTCTCTTCCACCTGTTGGGTCGTCCTTCATCCCTGTGATTACCTCCCAAAAAGACTACCTTTGGGTAAGCCTAGTGTCAAGCTTGTCTTTTAGGAAACCCAGGCTAAGATGGCCATGTAGGGAGGAAACGGTAAAGTCTGGAGAGGTGTTTTCACAAAGTAAAGAAATGGACACATTAAGAAAGTATCATAAAACTGCCAGGTGTGCTGTGTGCTTGTTTGTGGTGTCTAACCGCATGTTTAAGGTAAATCCACGATCACCTCTGTGTCTTCACCATGGTTTTGATCATTGCAAGTGTGGCCACAAAGCATGTGGATACAGATTTAATCTTAACTAAGCCTTTGCAGTATGAATGTAAATAAAAGAGAAGGGCAGGAAAAGCAAGAGAATTTACAAAGCAGCGATTGTATGATAAGCCATGAAATTAAGCAGAACAAAGAAGAAAAAACACAAGGGGAAGAAATGTACATATTTTATATATAGTATGCATGTTTATATCTTTTTTTTTTGTGGAACCAGGAATTGAACTCAGGCCCTTGTGCTTGCCAGGGAAGCACTTATTCCACTGAGCCACCTTCTCTGCCCCAATATATCTTTATAAAGATACAAGAACAAATACGAGAGTCAATAGATTGATATTGGGGCAGGGAGACAGCTCAGTGGAATAGGTTCTTGCCTGGCAAGTGCAAAGTCCTGAGTTTGATCCCTGGTACCACTAAAAATAAAATAGATTGCTATTGAGCAGGGAGTATTGAAATTCAGATTTGAGGAGTGGTAAATAAGTTGGTGATGATGGGACGAGGTTATTCACACACAAGGCTGAGAGTGGGATGGAGAACGTAAAGATTGTCAGAGGTGAGGAGGTCATGAAACTCAGCAGTTAGGGCGCTGAATGAGTCAGTGTTCTATAACGTTGAAGCTGCCGAGAATGGCGATGGTAATAGGGGTGGGGCGCCAGGTGCTGAAGTTATTAATGAACAAAGGAGAGTAGGTGGTTAGACGACAGAAGCAAGTACAGGTAGCAGATGACACATTCTGAGTTTGGATGGAGGGAGGAAGAGAACTGAGTTACATTCTCGCTTCTTTGGGCCCTTTGATGCAAGAAGAAATGCCTCCACTCAAGAGGCTGCAGATAGTGTATTTGCAGGGAGAGAAGAAACTTTCATTAAGGTGAGATGTGAGGAGACTGAGAGAGAGAGCGAGACAGAGAACCACAAGGGAACTTGCTGATGACAGATTCCATCTCAGGATGCATAGATGATAAAGGTTGAGAATGTGGATGTGGAGTGAAAACATGAGCTAATACTTGGCTTTTAAGTACTGTTGAAAATTGAAAGAGAGTTTTATGTAAAGTAGTGGTGGAGTGGTAAAGCTGGTGATGTGCTAGTGGTGAATAAGGTAATAGCACGGCTAAATTAAAGTGTAAGTTGTGCCAGGGAGGAGCACTGGTCGGGGACTCCCAGTGCTCCTGAGTCTTTGTGTCTATTCTGTTAATATTAATTGCCTTTATTACTTTGGGTAAATCAATCAGTCCCCCCCCCCCGTGGACCATGATTTGTCTTTTTCACAAAATAAAAGGGCTTAAAAAATGGGCATCTGAGATGAATATACACATCACAAATGAAGAGATACAAATGGCAAATAAATATATGAAAAAATGTTCAACATCAGTGGTCATTCAATAAATGTAACTTAAAGCAACGCTGAGATCTCATCTTATGCCAGAAAGAACGGCTATCATCAAGAAGTCAACCAATAACGAATGCTAGAGAGGCTGTGGGAAAAAAAGGAACCCTTCCCCACCACTGATAAGAACGCAGCTGTTCCTCCTCCTAAGTATTTTTCCAAAAGAACCGAAATCGTCATACCACAGCAATATATGTGCATCCATGTGTGCAGCAGTGAAATAGCTAAATCTTGGAAACAACCCAAATGCCCATCAGCTGAGGAGTAGAAAAAAGGGACATGTTATTTTTACACAATGAAGTATTACTCAGCTGTAAAAAGATAAGTTTGAGACTTTTGTAAACAAATGGATGCAACTAGAGACTGTATATTGGTAAGTGGAATAAATCAGATCCACATGTGCAAACATCTTATTATCTCACTAGCGTGAGAACCTGAAAGAGTAAATAAAGTCTGAAAGGTACAATAGATACTGTGAAAGGGAAAAAAATTTGTTCGATGGGAAGGAAAAACTGGGATGAGGAAAAGGATAATGCAAAGAAGGAAAAAAGTGCAGTGCCAGCTCTGCCCCCAGAGCACACTGAGACAGGGATTGAGACTGTGCGTGGTGGCCCATGCCTGTAATCCCAGTGCTTGGGAGGCTGAAAACAAGAGAATCACTACAAATCCAATCTGTATAGTGAGACCCTGTAGACCCTGTACTAAATACTCAGAAGAAAAAAAAAGAAAAGAGAAAAGAAAAAAGAAAGAGGGTCAGCCAGATAGCTCAGCAGACTAAAGCTCCTCCTTTGGCAGAGCGCAGTGGCTGGGGTGTGCCGTGCCAGGACCCGGCATGTGTGGCACCCTGACGGGGTGATTGAGACTGGGTGTGGTAGGCCGCACCCATAATCCCAGCACGTGGGAGGCTGGAGACAGGAGAATAAGGAGCAGTCCTATCTACGTAGTGAGACCTATAGACCCTGTGCTAAATTCAAAAAAAAAAGAAGAAGAAAAGAAAGGATAAATATATATATATATATATATATATATATATATATATATATATATATATATATATATATATATATTTATTTATTTATGTATCTATGCAGGATAATTTAGATAATGGTATTATCAATTTCTGCTGGTGTTTTGAAAGGATCAGTTAATGCTTAAAATGTTTTCATTTTAATTTCTTATCACTTTTTTTCTTTTTCTCTAACCGAATCTGGCACATATATCTGGTCACCTAAACAACCAATTTGAAGATAGCAGCTTGCACTACAACAACCATTGTTGAATTCCTATTACTTTGTTCAGTGAAATTTTCTGTCATTTCTAATGTTGGTCTTTTATTACTATTTTATAGTTTTTAAAAATAAAATTATTTAAAATTTAAAATAACTAAATAGAAGATGAAAGGGTTGGCTGAGATCAGTGGCTGTCCCCTCTGCTGCTGGCAGGGATCATGTTTCCTGAAACAGTTCTTCAAACATTGCATTTGGGCATTCCCCAAATGTCAGTTTTCTGAAGGGAAGGATCCAAAATGTGGAATCTGAAAATGTTCCTCAGGTAACTTGATAAATACTTCCTTTCTCTGGAGAGCTGCTTTGTTTTGAAGCTCATCTTTCCTCTCCCAAATGTCATTGCTCCAAGGACGCAGTTTGTCAGGCCAGGTTCAGAGCAGCTATTGGAGGAGAGCAGGCACCCTGAGCGCGGCCCTGAGGAGGCAGAGGCCAGCGAGCAGGCGGCTTTATTGTCACAGCTTCTGTCTTCAGCATTTTTCAATCAAATGTATAAGAAGGAGAATTGAGTCCAAGCAGCTCAGTTTGTGTTTTGTTTTTGTTTCATATGTAAGACCACTTGCTGTCGCCAGGGCTAGCACTGGCTACCCTGAAGGTAGCCCCTTGACTGGGTCTGGGAAAGGACAGGGAGCCTGAGAGCCCGTGGGCACAGGTGTCCCACTGTCCTGAGTCCTCAGTGCCTCTAAATGTGCCTCACCTAGGGTGGGAACTCAATGCACATTTGTTGAACCGAAATCTCAGGAAAGGCAGAACAGACCAAAAACAAGACGGTGATTTAGGGAAATTCATTAGTTGTCAACTGCAGGAAAAAGAACAGCTGCAAGAAAACTATTACTTTATGCTGAGCCAAACTAGCATTAAAGTTGATGAGAAAAATAGAACCAGTGATGTGGGAAGACTGGAAAGCTCCGCCACGCACAGCCTCTGGCCAGATGTACAGGAGGATGCCTAGAAGGGGAAAAACGGAGCTTCACACATGCAGTGAGCACCGTGACAAGTGACAGAACTGGGTGAATAAGGGAGCCTACAGAACTAGGCTTAAATCTAAAATTCTATTGATAGCACAGTGCAAAAAATAACGCACAGGCCTAAAATCCCAAATGATTTCAACATAGTGATGTTAAGATAGGTTAAAAAAATGTGAGGAGAAAAAAGCTCTGGTGATTCGGAAGTACATCAGATTATAAATTTCCAGGAAATGTGTAGAGATATTAACTAATTCCAGATATTAGTAGAAAAATATACATTTTAATATATATTAAAATTAAAAGATAATTACCTATAAAATAGAAATATGATGTGTAGTGCCCAACCACTGGTAGAAAACAATTGAATTCAATTAAATAAATAAGAGAAAAATGAATGGGAAAACTAACAAAAGTTTTTTTTTAAGAATAAGCAAAAAACAAAGATTATAGGTTATAGGACTATGTCAAGTTATTGTAGTACTCATAACTATGTAATGGGGTTAAATTTGCTTATTTGACAGAAAGTCTGGTTCCTGCACTAGAAATAAGCTCTCTGAGATCTCATATCATGACATATATAGTCTTTCTCTCGTCACTTTTTCTATCCATCTATCAAAAGAGAAATGCATACATCATTGCAGCTTTAATTTGAACTTCCCTATTCAGAGTAATGTTCAGCATCTTTTTAAAAATTTATCTAGCTGTGTGAAGTGCTTGTTTAAATCTAAGTTCATTTTATAGTGGGATGTTGGATTTATAGAAATTCCTTACACTCTAGAGATGTCTACCAGAAAATTTTAATATGGATTTCTAAATAACTTCTAGGCTATAGAAGAAATCTCAGTGAAATTACAATTTGGGAATAAATGAAAATGTGAATAAGAAAAACACAACAAAAAGAAAAACATAAGCACAACACTGAATCCTATGGGAAATGTACAAAGTGATGTGCAGGGGACATTTTATAGCTCTAAATGTTGTAACTAGACAATGAGAAAGGTTTTGTTGCTGTATTTTAAAAAATCATTTATTTATGTATATATGTATTTAGTACAGGGTCTCATTATGCAGCTTGGACTCATAGTGACCCTCCTATCTCAGCTTCCCCAGTGCTATCATAGATGTGCTCCACCAAACCAGATTTCAATGGCCAGTAGGGCGCCCCCTGGTGTTCTGGGACCACACGGCACATAGTACCAGGGACCAAACCTAGGTCCTTGCACTTGCCAGACAGGTGCTTAGACAGCTGAGCTATATCCCCAGCCCCGAGAAAGATGCTTTAAACAATAGGCTAAACTTAAGAATTAAGAAGCTAGATGATATAAGTTAAAATCCTTCCCAAAAAAGTAAAGGCGGTAATTTATAAACATGAGAAAATATAGGGATTGATCAAATAAAAGAAGACAAGAAAAATTGATCAAGGCTCCTATAATGAAAAGGACAGGCTTCACCACACAGCATCACAAACAAGGAAGGAGACATATGCCATTAGGAGACTCAAAAACCTAAAAACATATCACAGTCAACTTCATTACAATAAATCCGAGAATCTAGATTAAAAATAGATAATTTTTCTAAGAAAAATAAATTCTAACACTGACCAAAAATAATCACAGAAATGATAGTCATAAAGCAAGTTCACCAAGAAATAGATCATTTAGAGCACAGAATAAAATTGCAAGCTTCTCAACTCATCTGTGTGGATTGCATAATCGTCCATCAGCACTAAGCCACAGAAAACTATAGATCAGCCACATTTATTGATCAAATCTTAGACAAAACATTAACAAATCCATTTGTGTGTTAAAAAAAAATAATACATCTTAACTAAGGAGGGCTTCTCCTTGGTATGTCAACATATTTCAACCTTAGCAAATCTATCAGTGTAATTCAGTTGATCAAGAATTAAAGGGAGAAATCACCATCTTGATAGATTTAGAAAAGCTCTTAATGCATTCAATGAATCCTCACTAATGATTTAGAAGAAAGCAGAGAGAAATAGAAATAAAGGCATCTTCATTGTAATGAAGGAAAGAAACCATACACAAATATTGTAATTGCCAAGCACAAGTCAAAATCAGAAACAAAGAAACTAAGACACTGATCTTACAGCTCAATATCTTAGCTAATGGGATTTAAAAATAAAAAGTAGAAGTATTGATAAAGAAGTGGTGAGATTGCTTTTATTTGTAGACAATATAATTGTCTACTTAGAAAAATCCATGCAAATCAACCCAGAAATGATTTGAATAAGACAATTCAGGAAGATGGACAGATACTGTTCCCTATTAATAAGAATTGTGAAAATGTCATGAGAAAAAAAGACATTTACAAATGACATTTACAAATTCTAAGCCACCCAGGAATAAAATTAATACAATATGTCTCAGAGCTCCCTAGAAAAAATATTGAAAATGATTTTCTAAATATTAAACAAAATTTTATGAAGTATTATACAGGCATCAATAGTGGAAATCTTTGATAGAACCAGTCACGTGAGATGGCTCTGCACTGCAATATTTGACCAAGGACTCTATGTCAACACCATAAGTCAAAGTGGCTTAGGTTTGCCAAAATTTAAAATAACATTTTTAACCTCCTGTCAAAATTAGATTATTATGTTAGTCCCTTACTCCGGTCAATATTGAGATGCTGTATTTTTTTGTTTTGATTTTATTTGTTAAGTTTCAGAACTGGAGACATTACTGAAGGTGACTTTTGGCCATAATCCTTGGTTCAGGTTCATAAACACTTCTGTTTGCAAACAACTTAGTTCACAAACGGAAGTGTTTGGCAAATTTTGCTTCCCCACATGAACTCTGCATCTGGTGAGGAAGACAGATGTGACCATCTTCCCCAGAAATGTGGAATGCACCAAATCTATGAACCAAGCAAGGTACTACTGCCTTCCCTGGTCGGTTCAAGCATGTCACTGGTCTAATGCCTAGAGACAAATAAAGTAGATTAGAGGGATAAAGAATTTGGTGGGTCTTTAGCCAACAGGAAAAGACTGTTTCCTAAAATATAATTTGGTGACACTAGAGATTATAGGAGCTATGGGATTAATGTTACCAAAGAATGCATGTATAAACCCTGGTGTGTGGTGAAACATTACCTCTGCATCTCTCCTGAACTGACCATGTGTACTGTGTTCCTCATTACCAAGGCAAGTTGGCATTTGGAATGGAAGTTCCAGGCTTTCACAGGCTCAGACATGCATGCCGTCTCTTTGGCCTTGCAGAGTGACCAGGGCTTAGTCTTCGTATCTAACCTGGGAACTCTAGGATATCTATACAGGAGATCTTAGGAATCTGGTTCTACATGGGCTTTATTTTATTTATTTTTTTGTTTTTGTTTTTGGCAGAATCGGGGATTGAGCTCAGGTCCTTGTGCTTGCCAGGGAAGCACTTATTCCACTAAGCCATCTCCCCAGCTCCTCCATGGGCTTTAAAATCGAGGAGAAAAACAGTCAAGAGGACTGAATGTTTAGAACACTTAGAACACGAAGAAAAGAAGAGGTGAGAATACCAATTTCAGACTTTGAGGTGTAGGTGCTACAACACAGAAGTTTCCTGAGCAGTTGGTAGGTTGTTTTGAAGTAAGAGGAAGTCACAGAGACATGTACCTTTCCAGGACTGGAGTGACCTGGAAAAAAAATACCAGAACAAAGGAAACCATCCTAACTACTTAACTCCTGATTCCAGAAGGAAGCCAGCAAGCTTCTGGCTGCACCATTGCTCCTCTATCCTTGTACCCCTGTGTGTTGCTTGGCCAGTACTGATGGCATGTCCCCAGGCTCCAGCCCTGGAGCACAGTCCACGCTGATGACTCTCGACACCAGGTCCCAGAGGATCAGTCACAACTGTGTTGGTGATCTGCCTGTTTTGCAAACCCCCTTTCTCTGCATGGATAGTGGAGCAAGGGTGAATTTAGTTAGGGACAGAGTCTAGGACACAATTCCTGCTCTGTGCTCTTCTCCCACCTCCAATCTCATGCTGACAGTGAATCAGTAAGTCAGGCCCATTTGTGGCAGATGACCAGGCCTCAGCAGTAGCAGTAGTAGTTTTCTGCTATTTTCTTTTTTTCATTTATGTATTTGGTACAGGGTCTCACTATGCAGCTCAGACTCATAGTGACCCACCTCTCTTCAGCCTCCTGGCATTATAGGCATGTGCCACCATACCTGGTCTCCTTCATCAGCTCAGCACGACCTGGGAGCAGGGCTGGTGCCGCATGTGGGACCAGTGATTGAACCCTGATCCCTGCGCTTGCCAAAGCAGGCGCTTAGTCCACTGAGCTATCATGCCGGCCTGTTTTCTGCTTTTAAAGCAAAGAACAACATAATACCCTCTTTGGACTACACATGGAGTAAGCTGAAGAGTTCTGGGATAGGGGCGCTATTAACTTCCCTCTTCTCTACTCAGTGAAGGAGTTTTGAGCTCTGTTGTGGAAATCCTATTTCTCCTAGCTGGTCAATGCTCCTGTCAGGTCTGGCATCCACACAAGAAGTTTTTGGGATATCAGCAAGACAAGGACCATCTCTGTTCCGTTTCAGCTTTTGTGTCTGATCCCAGGTTCACTGTTCAGCTTTTCCTTGTTCAGGTTAGCATGATGAAATACATTGTTTTTCCTTGAAGGTGGGTGGCATCCTGGGTGGAAAGAGGCTGAGTGAGTTTCAAAATATGTTGAACAGCCCAGTGAAATGAAAAGATAAGCCCATTATTCAGGTGTTCAGATTACTTTAGATTAAAGAGAAGTCACAGCTATAGCTTCAACATGGAGATTTTCAAAAGTAGCATTCAAGAAGTTAGATATTTTTCAAGTTGCAATTTAAATTTATAATCAGGTTAAAAAAACAATAAATTTAGCAGTAATTAGACTTTTCTCAGAATACTTCTTTTATTTTGCAGATGACCCTACTGTATCAGCCACCCCTTTTCTTTGGAATGGAAATTGTCAAATTGCTCATGGGTTTTGACATAAAGTTCATTTGGTGCTGGCCATCCTAGAAAAGGGATGTTTGTTTCATTTTTTAAATAAGTTGTACATGTTCTCTGGGTCATTTGGAAAGAGTAGAATTCAGTAGATTTTTAAGACTTTTAGAAGTCAAGCATCATAGGATGAAAAGGAAGGGCACAAAAAGGAAATAGTGTTTGCATAAAACTGGCGTTCTCCATTCTGCCAAATTTTGTTCCAGAGGTTAATAACCTTCTGTTTCAAAACAGGAAAGGAGCTGAATCACAGGGAGTCACCTACACACAGGCTTCACTAGATAATTATTCAACTGACAGTTCTGAGAGCTTAACAAACCCTGCTCCATGGTCTCTGAAGACAGAATTCATTATGTCTTAAACATGAAAAAACTCCCATTGGGATTTTCAGATCTTAGTGTTTTTTTTTTTTTTTTTTTTTTTTTTAAATATGTGGTTTACCTGTTTAAGGACTTGGCAAAGAGGATAAGAAATGCCTTTCTTAACAGTTACATCTCAGGCTTTAATTATTCCTATTTTTGATCTTCTAGCTATAGATCTAGAATTAGAGTCTTCCTTTAATGTGGGGAGCTGCTTTCAAATTTTTCCAACTTGTAGAGTTAAAAATCTTACTTCTGCATGAACAGGTTTAGTGGAAAAAGAAAAGAAAGTGTCAATTGACAGGCCTTTGTTTTACTTGGAAGCTGGTGGGTACCTTTTTGGAAATAACTAGAGTACCTAGTCACACACACACACACACACACACACACACACACACACATACACACACACACCGGGAGAGGCCTGGGGAAGACTTAGAGCTGCACACATACGGTCGTAGTGGAGCTACTTTCTCTACCATGTCCTTCCCTTGAGCTTCACAAGATGATGGGCTTGGCTTGTAGCAGGCTGTGTGACCAGGAGGCCTGGGGGTCCAGGCCAGACAGTGTGGGGCCCCTCTACCCAAGAAAGATCTACCTTGGAGAGCTGCCTAACTTTACCTCCTCTGTTACTGTAGCTCTTAAATAGACAACAATTGAGGGAAAATATATAAAAGCCCAGAGAAGTCACCTGTCTGCTTCCCATATTTAGGGAGCACAAGGGCTGTAGCAGAATTTTCCTTTCTTGGGCTCACTGAATGGACCTGGTCATGATGTTGGTGAAATTGACATATTTGGGTATTTGGGTCTTTAAATTCTCTGTTGTCATCCCTGTTATACACGTATATCATTTATAAGATATGTATCTCTCTCTGTGTACTCCAGGAAGGGTGGGTATAACAGAAATGTGAGTAAACAGAAAGTTCAGGAAAAAGAGGAACTGTGCAAAACAGGAAGGACAGAGCTGCTCTGGGATGACAACAGTCAGAAAAAGAGGACAATGCAACTGTGTTTAGCAAACTGATGAATTCATCGATGTTCTGAGAATAAAGCTGACAGGGCAATCTCTCTCCTTTCTCCTGAGATTACATTTTGAAAGAATGCTGCTGATTGTGTTGCTGAGGGGTAGGAAGGAAGCCATGAAAGGGCCGATGTGGTCAGTACTGTGTTCTACACACTGTTTCAAGTGCTTACGTGCGTGAACTCACCTCCGCCTATGACTACACTCTACAGAAGGTGCAGTTTTCATACTCCTGTTACAAATGCCAATTACAGATAGAGAAAACTGGGAGGCAGAGAGGCAGTGAGTTTCACCTGTAGGAGGCAGTAGAGCAGCTGAGGAAGTCTAAAACCACAATTCATTCTACTAATGATTAGATGTTTAGTACAAAGTGTAGAAGGACGTTAAGTGGAGAGGTCTGGTGGGAGAAGCTGGGCGGTCAGCAGAAGGACAGGAGACATTTCTGTCTGTGTTTTTGGAGCCAGCAACCCCTGAGTTATCATTTCTGCTAGATGGACATGGATGGACTCTGGGGACAAGAGATGATCAATGACAATCAAGTTACAGTAGCTCCTGCTACACTGACTTCAAACTGCAGAGCCATCTCCATGGGGGCTTCTGGGAAATGCACCCTCTGCTGTTGGATGTGGAGTCCCTCAGGTGAGGCACAGAGTGTAACTTGGAAAAGGCCCCGGGAATATCAATGACACACATATACCAAGGGCCTGAAAGGCTTGTCTGCCGGCTATCAGGATCTGGAGAGAGACTCAGAGGACACAGCAGCACTCTCTCTGGCAGGTCCGAGGGAGCACTCATTCTGGACTTTCACCTTTTCCTTAGAAAGTAGGAAAAGCAGGTTTGGAGTGTCCTAGTCATTTTCTTGTCACTGGGATGCAATATCTGAAGCTCACAACTTACAGTAGGTGGGGATTGTTCAGCTCAGTTTCAGAGCTCTTAGTCCATGCGTAGTGGATGAGCCTGGTGAAGAGGAGCTGCATACATCCAGGGGCAGGAAGGTAGCCAGGAAGGGAGGAGACAGGGAGGGCTGTGCCCAGCTCCAGGTCACACCTATGGCGTGCTGCCTCTGCAGACATCTCAGGGCTAAAGCATAACAGGATTGTTCCACAACCTGGTTCCAACTCTGCAGACATAAACAGCAGAGCTGGGGTAAGTAAACCATCAACCTTCAGGGCCACTAGTTTATCCATGGGCACTATGCTGTCTGTTCTACTTTGGTGGAATTACATGACCCCTTCTATAATCAGTCTTAGGAGTACCTGAATACGCAAATTGAAAATTGTTTTATGTTTCTCAGGGACCACTAACGAATCTAGGTGTGATTGAAATTATCAGGTCTTTCAGGAGGGTGGCAAATCTGACTCATTTCTCACCTCTATCTATAAATGGTCAAAGCGGTTTTATGGCTTTTGAGTGAGGTGAAATCACAGATGTAAAATTTAGGGCCTGTTGGCTCACCACCAGGCAAGGTCTTCAGGCCTGGACCACGTCAGAGTGTTCCACAGCCGCTGTCTTTGCTCCGAAATGAGCTTGAAAGTCCTTCCACTTTAGCTGCTCGATGATATGTCTTCAGGGGAGACTCCAGGGGTCAGTGAAGGGTGTGCCTTTGTCACTTTCTTCTCACTGAGACATGATATCTAACATTCTCAAGTTAAGGGAGAAAAGGTTTATTCTGGCCCTCAATGTGCAGAGATTTCAGCCCACAGTCTGCTGGCTGAGGGGCAGGCAGCAACACAGAGGGGCATGGCAGAGGAGAGAGAGCTCACACATTTCCATGGGCAGCAGAGAGATGAAGAGACAAAGAAGGCAGACAGCCCCTTCTAGGGGACAGCCCCAGTGGCCTCCTCCTCTGACAAGTCTTCATCTCCCAACATTACATTTCAGCCCAATGTCTTTGCTCCAGTCACCTCCTCAAAGTCCCACCCATGAGTGCATGAGGCTCTGAGGGGACATCTAGACATACAGTATGACATTTTATCCTTTGTCTCCCAAAGGTTCCTGGGCACCCCTCTATGCAAAATGTACTTAGTCCATCTCTAAGTGTTTCCAGATTTGTAACACTTTCAGCATTGCTGAAGAGTTCAAATTTAAAATCTCCCTCTGAGATTTAGGGCAAACTTCCAGCTGTCAGTCCCTATAATTTTGTTTTTAATTTAAAAAGCTAAATATTGTTAACATGCAAAGTCACAGGGCAAATATTCTCATATCAAAGGGGAAATAATTAAGAGACTAGAAAGGAGTAGTACCAAAGCAGGACCAAAACTTTGCATGGCAAACATTAAGTCCTGTAATTCTATACCCTGCACCTGGTGCAAGGTGTGGGAAGATGTGAACCAAAGGGCTTGTAGTGCCCAGAGGGGGCTCTGGGAAGCAGCCTGGCCGAGGTCTGAAGGGAAACCTGATGGTGCCCGTGCCTCAGGAGCCTTGCCCTGTGAGGCAGTGGGAGCGGTGAGGGAGTTTACTCAGCCCCACAAGGAAGGAAGTATTCCATCATTTCTCCAACTGGAGCCTCCCACTTCTAGTTCATTTGGAAGCTCTCCTGGGTTGGGCCTGGGATGAAGGTTCTGAAACACAGAAAGGAATCTTTATGCTATATAACTGCAAATTTTATCAGTGAGGTCCCACTGGGAATGGAATGTTTTTAAATGCCAATTGAGGTGATTGAGTGGTAACTGTAGGATCATTCTGCCACCGAAAATGGTCTTTGAGAACTAAAAGTAGACATGCAGGCATATTATTCCAGATGGATTTTCTGTCATAAAATGAAATTGTAATGCAGAGCTTGGGATTCCATCAAGGAACAAACTTCTACATCCTACTTGGAGTTCAGAGTTAAAAAATAAAACAAGCAACTTGTAGATTTTTGTCTCCATGTGATGGAACAAACTTTTGGAGGTGAGCTTTTGAAAACAGATAATCTAATACAATGTAATCTTCATTCTAGTCATGTTTTGGCTGAGAGACTAAGAACCCAGTGTTCCCAAGGTCATTCCCTGAAAAACAGGGTTTTGACTTGAACGTAACTCCCACGTCCAGATCCTCAGTGGCTCTCTCATACCTGCGAGTGAGTGAGGCCCTTGTCCATCTCAATCATTGGAACAAATTCTTCCTCAGGGCCCCTCTTCTCTAAGTAGCCCTGTCACGTAGCCCTAAAGAACGGTGCTCAGAATCTTTCCTAGGGGAGCATTGAAACATCCAGCTCCCTGCTTCCATGAAAACCTTTCTTGTTACAAATCTGCTCAAAGTGTTTGTGGCTGCCTCCATGCCTTTTTAAGTTGAATGAAGAGCATTTGAGATGTGACAGTAATACCAAAGCCCAGCGATCTCTGGGGGCAGCTTGTATGGCACAGTCTGGTTTAACATTTAAACATTTTTTCTCTTTTTGGTGTTTTGATCTTTTCTGTTTTTAAAAGTAGAGTAGGTTAATGGGAGTGGGGTTGATTGTGTTGAATTCTAGTTAGTTGTGGATTTTCACAATGTAGACTCTTGTGTCTGTTCCCCTAGCCTCTTCAAACAAGTTGTGAAGAATATTTAATGTCATAGAAACTTCTTGATACTGGTAGAAAAAAAACCAACAAAAACGCTGTGTGTTCTCCCTAGACTACAGCATGTTCACCATAAATCAAACAGGAAAAAGATAAAACAGCTAAGTGACTGACAGATGGCATAGAGTATGAACCTCCCCAGCTCTCCTGTACCTTTTCATCTCAGTCAGGCTCTGGGAGCTGAAGGAATCAGGTAGAACAGACCTTCCCAGACCATGTCTGCTGCAGACCCCGAAGGGAGCTCTGGGAAGCAGCCTGGCATGACCGCAGTGTTTGCAGTTTCCAAAGGGACAGCTGCTTAGGTGGGAGGAATCGGACACCTGTCCCACTCCTTCTGAGGCAAGGCAGTTACTCAGTCCATAGAAACAACACAGACTGAACTCCCCAGATCATCCTCTCTTGCTGATTGCTTCATAGCCAAGGTTTTTGTCTTTCATCATATACAACAGTAACAATTACATGTATGCTTAAGGAAGTCTCTCTTTTCTCTTTGGGCCTTGGGAAACAAATCTCAAGGGGTGAGTTATTGTTTTGCCAGGGTTGTTTTCAGGGAAGGAACAGAGATCTTCCAGTTCCAGTACATAAAGCAGAATCAAGATTAAGGTATATGTGCAATAATGAGGAATGCCAGAGGTGCCAGGAAATCTAAGACAGAAATCAAGGTGCAGCCAAGTCTCCAGAAACTGGAGCGAAGGGTTCCAGGGGCCGGGGGTAGACAAATGCACAGGGTACTAGAGGCACCTTCCCCTTGTCTTCTGGGTTTCCACCATGCCCATCTTCTGGCGCTGCTCCAGGGCCGGCTTGACCTTAATGTTAACCCTTTAGTTCTGTTTACTTCATGATCCTTCAGAGGTAATTTTCCCTGTCAGTGGGGAATTGTTCTGTGATTCATGATTCCCATGAGTGACAGAATGTAATTACTCCAGTCCCTGTCTGCCTGTCTGTCTGTCTGTCTCTGTCTCTGTCTCTGTCTCTGTCTCTCTCTCTCTCTCCCTCCCTCCCTTTCTCAGCCCCCACCGCAGGTTATTAGAAAGTTATCACTCAGGCCTTTGCACATCAAATCTGGTGTGATCACCTGTATAGATGAAAAGTTATTGGCCAAAATCAGAACTTCTAAGGAGCAAGGGCTTTATCTGGATCAGTTTCCCTTTGAATAAAATGTGATTCGACTGGGCATGGGGCACCCACCTGTACAGCCAGCCTGTATGCAGGAGTCCTTAGAGAGGAGCCCAGGGCTGCTCCTGAGCTATCACTGGCCCAGAAGATCCGTTTCTAGGAAAAAACCGAGAGAAGGTGAGAAATGTGTTTTTGACTCTAGCAGTCAATGTTTGTTTTTCACCTGAAGGACCAAGCCTTGGACACAGGTATTTCATAACGGAAACACACCCTCCGATCCTGCCCTAGACTCCAGCCCTGAAATCCACATAGTGTGTAGATGCGTCTTCTCCTTGCTTGTCTATGCCTGAGCACAAATGCTGAGAGAAGCAGGGTGTCAGAAAGATGGGAAACCGCCATGCAGCCTTGCCAGGTAGTCTCTGATGCTCCTTTTCTGTTGGCCTGAAATGGAGCAGGCACACCGCTCCTACCCTTTCATTCAGAAATGCCTACAGAGCTGCCATTGTTTACCTCAGGTAACAAATGCCACGGCCCTGAGCCAGCTGCACTGTCCCAAAGCCCAGCTGCTTTTGTGCTATCAAATGAGAAGAGCACATTGTTTTAATTACCACATTTGTTATTTGGAAAGGTGCTCTCTGGCCAATGAGCTTTCTAGGTGACCTTTAGAAAGTAGTGCGGGCCATGGGCCATGGGCCCTGTGAAAGGTGACAGGGATTGGTCTGCAAAGGTTATCTCCTCCAGTCCCAGACTCTGTCTTCACAGAAGGGAAAACAGGTGAGGAGCCAGGCTGAGGTGGAGCAGAAGTGAAGCCCTACCTACCGTTTGCTGCAGGCCCTGGTGTGGAGGAGGCTGGAACTGCCCCAGGCTGTCCGCGCCCTCCCCGCAGGCGCTCTGTGAGCAGCCTTGAGGGCCCCCAAGCTGCTGAGGTGCACCATCCACCCTGAGAACCGAGGCTCTGTTCTTTGGCTCTTAAAAGGTCTGAGGTTGTTTGGTTCACCTGCCAAGCAATCCTTGTTAAATAACTGCCCTTCCTGAATGCACACACAGAATTTCTATGGAAACTAGGTTACAGTTTATGTACTCCTATTACCACAACGCAGCCTGATAACCCCTTATCCGGTCTCAGCCTGGCAACGAGAGAGATGAGTTTTAAATGAGATCTACTCGGATTGGGGCTGCTCCAGGAAAAGGCCTGTGCTATAATTTATGTGTGTGCAGGATGGATTTCTTGCCCCCTCCGGTCACTCCCAGCGAAACCAGACTGTTTATTTTCCTTCTGAGTGGAAGACTTGGGGCAGCACAATTAACCTCGGAGGTCACCGGGGCAAGGCTGGGAAGGAGGCTGGAGCAGGCAGCGCTGGCCGGAGGTGCAGGGTGTGAGGGTACGCAGCGCAAGTGTGAAGTTCTAATGAATCAGGTCAGCTGTTGACTTGGGATTCACAACAAACAGCTGCCTGTGCAAGCCCAGGCAGAGTCCGCAGGAAAGCAGGTGGCGGTGACGCGGGGGCGGCTCGCCCCACCCTGCCTCCATTAGCTGCAATTATGCTGCGGACTTCTGCTCAGGGCAGCGAGGAGCGATCGAGGCCTGCTGTGACGATCAGCGGCCCTCGCTTTTAGACTCTGGTCACTCAGCTGTAAAAATGGGCCACAGTTGGCAACCACAGGAGTACGAAGCCTGAAGCAATTTTTTTTCTTTGAAATCAGCTTCTAAATTGCAGGGAGTCCGAGTAAATCGACAAGTTTACTAGCCTGAGCTCCTCCTCCGTGGGTGCCTCCCTGGCTCCGCCGGCCCCGCGTGCCTGGAGCAGCGCCCGGGCGTGGGAGTGGGCTTCCCAATTTGGGACTGGACCAGGCTCGCTCTGTGTGGGGGTGGCTGTAGGCACTCGGGTGACAATCTCTGTGTACGTGTGGATTTTCATTGCCACCATTAAAGAGTACATTTCAGCATAATGGACCAAAAACATCTCTCACAAAAGAAACCTGTAACCCACAAGGGGAAATCCCTGTAAAATAAAAAGCAAATAGGTGCCAAGGGCTTATTCCAAAATAAATACTGCAGGCTGTCTTCTAATCCACCCTTCTGGGTAGAGAAAGCCACCTTCTCAGGCAACAGAATTCTCCTATAATTCAGCTGATTTAAATTCTAAGAGGTTTCCTTCACTAATCAAAAGTGAAATTAAATAAGAGAAGGCCCTCCTGTGTTTAGCATTTGATTTGTTGTTTAGCATTCACAGCAGTGTCTTCCTCTCTAGGAGGCCAGGCCTGGGGCCTGACTGGGAAGTCTTGGAGCAATTAGGAAGGAATGGTTGGTGTTTACCAGTGGACACCGGGAGCAGGGCTCGAGTGCTTGGGGTGGAGCGGCAGGCACGGGCGAGGCACTTCACTTACCATTCTGAATCCTACCCTGACCCATCGTCTCTGCAGCCCAATGGTTAGCTTGGGATGAAGTGTTGTATACAAAGCAGCACTGGCATGTGGCTCCAAGCAGGTGCTTAGGCAATGCTTGGTAATTTTTAGACTGATAGAAGAACACAAAGAGTGGGCTGAAGATTTGAGAAAGATCAGCACTTGTTCTGATTGTCTTTCATGTTGACTCTGCATAGCCTGCTGGGCACAGGGATTGTGTATTGATTTAAACACATAATTCTGCGCTTCCATGGACCTTATGGTCTCATAATGAGGATGGATGCACACACCACATTGAGGTTCACATTTCCTTAGCAAGTGGGATGAAGAAGAATAAAGCTGGGACAGAGAATAAAGCTGCCTTAACAAGTATCGCTTTGGTTTGTACTATATTAAAAAAAAACAATACTGCCACCCCCCACCCCCGAACTCTGTTTTATATGGTTTCAGCTTAGCACTGGTCCCAGGAGACACTGTGTGTACTCTTGGGAGTGGACATGAAGCAAAAGCCATGGTGCTTATGCTGGGAAGGTGGACTGGTGGTGCCTGGCACACAAGGGTGCCGATCTGCTGGCTCGCCCAGGTGGCGTGGGCTGGCACCTGGTCCTCGGGATCTTCTCCAGCTTCTTTGGGGCCCGGGGCCAGGTGCCTGTGTTGTTCTGTGGAAATGGGCACCAGTCTTCTGTAGGTCACCCAGGAGCCCAAAGTGGTGAGAGAGAAACGGGTTCCAGTCTGTTCCAGCTGTCATGAGTCTCAGTTGATCTTCGTGGTTCCAGTTTTTCTTGTTCTGCCCTATATTCTGGTTCCTCCTTAGCTAGAGTCCTGAGTGAATGGCATGTCCTGCCTGAAGGTCTGATGCCAGACACGAAAGCGCAGGCTGCACTGGCATCACCAGTTCACCCAGAGCTCTCACTCCTGCAAACCGTCCCAGCTTCTTATTGTAAGTCACTCGCAGTGCCAGGTGTCTCCAATCAAACCATGCTGATCCAAGCAGGATAGCAGATGGCATTTACAGAGTCCTCTTGGATGCGGGCTCCATGGTTACGCCTTGTCTAAGAGAGTTCACATGCAAAGGACTTTGGTGGGACCACCCTGTAAGCCTCCCTATTAGACTTGGATTAGAGGCACCTCCTATTCCCCCTCTCTCCTGGCCTGTGTGGGTTATGATAATCATTGATGGAGAAGTGGTATGGTAGGGTTTGTGTGTAATTACAGCTTGAGGAACAACCTGATCAGACTGGCAAGAGGAAGCTGCCCAAGCTGCTCTGAGGCACAGGGGTGGAGGTGAGAGATGTAGGTAGCAGTTTCCTTTCAGCTCCGGAGAGGTTTACTGCCTGGCTTCTGTGAACTAGAGGTGGGAAGATGTAGCAGGAAATCACATTTCCCAAACTGGAGGATGTGTTCACCTTCAAAGGAGCAGCAGCTTACCTGGTCTCCAAACGCTGAGCCGCAGGTATTTCTGAGGAGCTGCACCTGAAAGTGGCCGTGGGGCAGGATCGCTCATTGCAGACCAGCCCCACCCCACTGCAGAGCAGCAAAACTGCGTGGATTGCAGGCAGGATGAGATGAGGAGAAAACATCCAAAATTGAAGTAAATTATGCAGCAATATACATATTCATGTGAGGAAAACACAGGCATGTAGAGAAAAAAAAAAAGCAGAAACAGAAAACCTCCCAGGGTGCACTTTTACACAGCAATAAAATGAAACCCCAATGTCTGTCACCATTCAAAGTGCCATAATTTTATCATCCTTCCCCCGCAATGCTCAGCTATTTTGGGTCCTGTTATTTTTTTCCCTCTCACCTCAGTATGCCCAAGATGTCTGACAAATGAACGTGTAAGAAAACGCTGTATTTTCCCCAGCACGATAGAAAATTTATTATGAGACGCGCCTCTCGGTGCATGCTGCTTCCTCTGTGCCTTAATGACCTCCTGTAATAGATTTCAGCTGCAAGCAAAAGCCCAATTAATGCGGTCCTGGGCCCAGAAACTGGTCTTGTCACTCTTTGCTGGTGTGACTCCTCTCCTTAGCCACTGCTCCAAGCAGAAATGAAAAGGATGCCTGCCACACTTCCACGAAGATGGCGTGCTGCCCCTCTCCCCTACACACAGTGCCAAAGAGTTCCATGTGCTGCTTTGTCTAGTTTCCTTTGTTAAAACACAAACACAAAACAAAACAAAAACCTGGGAGCTCTGTTGAGGACAAGGAAGAAGAAGCCAGAGGAAGGAGATGAAAGTGATGCTGCCTTAGTACCATCTGTTTGTCTACAAATATTTCATCAGATGAACCTCTCTGAAGCAGGAGACTGAGGATGAACCTCCGACTGATGCTCCTTCCTTCACTGTGCTTTCCTAGCAGGCCTCCCCATTTCAGTCAGTTTAGGACAGCTGAAAACTCTGTTGCTGTGTCTCTTCCCACCACTGCCAAGATCAGAGCTGCAGGCAGAGCCGGGCAGGCCCAGACACTGCAGTGCCTCTCAGCTGTGCTGTCCAAGCTGGGGAAGTGCCAGCTCTCCGTCTCGGCATAAGTCATTCTGCTTGGAAGCCTGGCCTGATATAGCCTCGGAAAAAGCATCAGAGCCCACACTGTTTGGCATTTCCAAATGGGGCAGGCTATTAAACTTAGGAAGCTTCCAGCAGTTTCCGGCAGGACTCATGTTGATTGAGACTACCAGAGAAAGGACATAGTTGTGGACTGGTCACCAGACAGGGTGAGAAACCATCTGCTAAGATCAAGTCATTTTGTTTCAGAAGTTGGTGGTATTTTACCTTGAAAAAGGTACTGAGCCAGCCTGAGGCATCAACTTTGGTCTATTCTATGATAATAAAACTCTCTCTGGAGAGTTTTGAAAGCAAAGAGAAAGGAGTGACTGCTACTTGGTACTCCACTGTTAGGTGGTCCTGGCCTCTCCCTTTTCCTACTGTTCCTCTGCAGAAACTCTGGTATTCTGCCACTTATACGCTTCTGTATGAGGGAGTCAGACCTGAATGAGCCCAATAATGTATGAAAGAGCTATTTTTCATATGAAATATGTGACCTCCTCTCTTCAAACTATTTTCAATCTTGTCCTACATGATTCCTCCTTAACTACTTTGCTGGATATTTTACTGGCCTCTCAGAAACTTTGTGTTTCTCTGTTGCTTCTAAGACCACGTTGTTTCTAATGTGTGAAATATCTCTGATAGTTCCAGCATTCCAAGCCCATTCATCCTCGAGGCTGAGCACAAAAGTCACATCTTTTATAAAGTCATGGTTGTAGCCCAATGGACCTTTCCCTCACTGTCCCACTCCCAGTTCATCTCCCCTAGGTCCTCTTAGCTATTTATTTGTTTGTTTGTTTATTTTCAGTACTTGGGATTGAACCCAAGGCCTTTACCCCAAGTCACACCCCTAACACATTTTTATTTTGAGAAAGTCTTTCTAAATTACTAAATTACCCAGGCCGGGCTTGAATTTGTGATCCTCCTGCCTCATGTTCCTGTGGGGATTAAAGATATGTGTTCTCACACCAAGCTTTTCTTAGCTGCTTATTTTAGGATCCCATTCATTTTGCAACATATACCGTTCAGGTAACTTCAGAGAAGCACAAAGTATGTGAGTGCTAAATGCAGGTTTCCTTGGTACAAACCCTGGGATAGGCTTTTACCACGTGACTGTGAGCAAATTACTTTTCCTTGATATATATCAGTTTCTTAATCTGTAAAATGAGAATAACAACAGTAACAACTGCAGAAGACTTGAACAAAATCACTTCCTCTGCAGAAAGTGGCTGGCAGTGCTCAGCAATGTTAGTTGTTTTTAAACAAATATTATTTATTGTGTCTTCTTTAGTCATGCTGATGGCAAGAGCCCATTTGTCTATCTCACCACTCTACCAAATAGCTCTTCATATATTGATACAATCGTATAAGCAAATTGATGATCAAAGAATAAATAACACATCTATTTTTTACAACGCAATCCAATTCTCTACTAGTTTAGAATTTCAGGGACTTGTCTAGAACTTACTTTAAATTTCAGATGACACTATGCACATGATTTAAATGTGCACCCGACAGGACCATCCTTTCTGTTGAAGGTGACTCGCCAGTTTGTCTGCGTCCAGTGAGGCAGAATGCACACACTACATGTTTCATGAAGCAGGTTTGTTGCAGATGAGTCCCAAGGGAAAACAGAAGCCCAGGATTTGCCCTGGTCCCTTCTCCAAGGCTAGGAGAGCTGCCTAGGGTGGACAGTGCCCTGACTGCAGCAATCACTGGCACAGTGGCTGAGGGGCTTGGGCAAGGGGCCAGTGCAGGGGTGTATGTGCTGGAGCCATGGAATGCACTGGGCTAACATGTTGAAGGTTGTCCTGAAGGTCATCCCATTTCTATGGGACGCAGAAACAGAGCATAGGGTGTTCCTACCAGCACCCTTATCTCAAGATGTTTCATTCCCAGGACAATGGACAGTTATTCTTTAGCACTATAAGTAGGAAAAGAGAAAAACTGAGTTGGTCCAAGGTCATTTTCCTATACTTCCCATCGCAGAATGGCTAAACAAACAAATAAAGGCAAACTCTCTGCCAAAGAACAGTAATGTAATCTCAAGCTGTTATTGTTCAGAGACAATATTTGGATTCTGTGTGTGACATTTTATGGAGATGCCCTAAGTCTAGTCCTGATCCTCTAAGAGTCTGTATCCCACATCATTATTGAGCTGGCTTAGTTCAATAATCAATAAATCACTGCCTAAGCTAGGCCCATTACTATTGCCTAGGCATCTGGCATTGTTTTTTGGCCCACTGTAGAATTTGGCCAGTTAGTCCAGAGATGGGATCTGCAGGTAAAAGCAAAAGATTCAGAAGTAGGTTTTAAAAAGGGCTTAAGGGAGCCCTGGTGTTGCCGTTGTAGATAAAATGTGATCTGTCAGATCCTGAGAAGGCTTCCCACACAGTACTGAGGGTAATTTATAAAGGACCTGGTTTTCTCACCTAACCCTGGAGCCCTACTAGTTCCTTTCCCATCTCTCTTTGAAATTCCAGGGTAGAAGGAAGAGAATGTGATGGGGAAGGGAAAAGGGGAAAGGTAGGAGTGAGTGGGTTTTTAGTGCTGGAGAAGAACCACTGCAGAGAAATCAGCAGGTGTGGGTTGGGTTTCAGTTCTGACATCTTTCTTCACTGGTGCTGCTGTGAATGAAACAAGGATGGAGCCTGTTTGGAATATTGATCAACTGACAGAGAGTAAGCAAGACAGGGGTCATGCAGGTTGGTCTGGGGCACAGAGCAGCTCCAGCCAGCCAGGGGCTTGTGGGTGATGGATAGGCTGCGGCAGCTGAGTTATACTGAAAAGCCCACGGTTCTTTTCTTTCTTGATGAAAAGTCTGCAATTTTTACACCATGGCAGAGCAAATGGAACTGTGACTTATGATTCACAATTTATGTAGTTTGACACTTCTATCATGTTTCTGGAGGGCGCACAGCTTTATTGCGCTTCAAGAAACTGCAGAGGTGCGGAGAGGAACGATGCTCACTTTATCTCTGAAGTCATGTTTATGGCAGATGTTTATTTATTTATTTAAATTCATTCATTCATCCAGAAACTATTCTGTGAGCTGGGTGAGAGTAGCTTACAGAGCTATGTAGGAAAGATGGTTTCTACTCACAGTGTTAATTAGGAAAGGAGGGATGAAAGGAAATCTTGAATAAATTATGAGCCAAAATCCTGCCCAACAGTAGTTTCAACATGACTGTAATGCAGGATAAAATCTCTGTATCTTGTGATTTATTTGACCTCTGCAAACAAGTAGCAGGCAAAGGCGGATGCAGATCTCTCCTGTGGGATGCCTGCCTCTGCCAGGGGATCGCAACAGTCTGACGACAGGAAGCAGCCCCACAGGCTTCATGTAGACCTCCTTCAACCTCATGAGTGCAGACTTTTTTTTGAAAGCAGATATGATTATACTGCTTTAAATAATTTAAAGATCAAATACAATCTTCACAGAATCAGTTGCCTTGTTAAGCACAAATATCTCCGGAGGTAGCAATTAAAGGCTGCCCGGATTACAGGGCATGGCTGGGGGAGGTCGATGCCAGAGCGGCCCCTGCTATGGTCCTGACTGCTTGTGCCATCCAAAGAAGGTCCAGGAAAGGTGGGCAGCAGCAGTGTGTGGGACCTAGGGGAGAGGTGGACATGGTGGGAGCCAGGCAGTGCAGGAGTCTGGGTATTCCGTGCAGTAGGGCCTCTGTGGCCAGGTCCTTTGCCTCTAGGCACTAGAAAGTGAAGGCAGTCTGGAAGCAGCTCCACAGAGAGCTGCAGTTTACAAGTGGAGGCTCCAGGCTATGGAGGAGTAAGCTAACTCCCATACCACAGATGAGGTCACGCCAAGCAGTGCTCTGATCACTTAATTGGTCTTCACCCAAGATATGGAGTGCCCTTGTCTAACACAGGGTTGCATGGTATCCTGTCACAGCCAAAGCAAGAGCTGCTCACCTCTTCACAGCCCTAATCCCAGAACAGCCCAAGGAGCCTCAGGACCTCAATGAGCATCTTGTACCTAGCTCAGTACCAACTAACACAGCCTTCAGGATGTCTCAGACAGACATGACCATAGAGGGAGAGGCAGGGAGGGGACTGGGCAGAAAAATTAAGATGTGTCACACGGGGACCATGTGAACTGCAAATGTGTACAATAGAAAAGGAGGGAAATAAGGACATCCATACTTTTCTTACCGGACAATAGAAGGGTGAGTTGGAGTTCAAACAGTAGAGTTGGGCAAGGGCTGTTTGCACATCAGCGGAATTCATCCTTGGTCAGGTGACCTCTGCTTCTGGGGAAGCTGCATCTCTATATATGCCTCAGCTAGCCACTGTGGTGTTATACCCACCAACGACTAGAATCAACCTTGACTTCATCCGTAGGGAAATGATTACATATGTGATGATATTATGCCTCCACCAGGACGAGGTGGATCTGTGAGGACTGGTATGGAAGGATTTCTAGGATACATTATGAAGTGGGAAAAAAAGCCACAGTGCATAACATGCACTACAGTCTACAGCAACTTCACCACTTTATTTTTATTGTCACCTCCAAGAAGACATTAAAACACATTCTTCCTTACCTCCCATACTATTGTGGTATTATGCGGTTCTTTTTGTGTTCTGTGTGTATAACATGTATGTGGTTTACACACAAATAAAGTTGAGGTTATTCACTTCCAAAAACTCTGGGAGGTGGTGTCTCCCTGCATGGAGAATGTCTATTCAAGGAGCAAAGGGAATAAATGTCTATTATATAACAGAAGAGAAGGGAGCCGCAGAAGAGACTAATGGAAACTGTTGCCAGTAAGGAGGGGAAGTAGGGAGATGAAAGCCTAGATGTGTGGGAGATACCTGTGTTTATTTTTGTATCATTTTGGCTTTGAAACTACACAAATGTATTGCCTAGGTAAAGCGCTTTGTCTGGTATGTGTGAGGCCCTACCTTTGGTCCCCAGTACCAGAAAAAAAATTAAGGCACATCTGAAGACATGAAAATACTTTTTCTAAAATAAAACAAAAACAAAATAAATACTGTTCATCTGAGGAACTGCCAATCAAAGCAAACAAGTCTGCCCGGCCTCCAGCCCCGTCAATGTGCTTCTTGCACCCAGGTGGGGCCCTTCCTGTCTGGGAATGGGTCTTTCTCACTGGCATAGAGCTCACCTGGGCCTTTGTTCTCCTTTGTGGCCTGCAGTTTTATTTTTCAGCATCAAAGGAGACTGACAGCGTGATCTGTGCCAGTGGAGAGGCTGTGTCTGTATGGATTAGTTTTATAGAGATTTTATCTTAAAATCCTCAGGGTGGTTCAGAGCAGTAGGCTGAAGCTGCAAAGAAGCCGGGAGGAAGCCATGCCTCCTGCTGGAAAGAAGGGGATGAAGGAGGAGATTGCCCAGGCCCTGTCTTCCTCAGGAAGGACCAAGATGGAGCTTCAGAGATCTGACTGCAAGAGGTCAAAACATACCAGTCTTGTGCCCCCGCAGATTCTGTCACCAGAGTTCTGCTCAGCTTCCTCTCAAGGTTGAGACAGCATCCTGAGGAGGAGAAGCCAACTGTAAGGTTGATTAGTGGAGCTGGCACTCTATTGTGGAATTAGCAAAACAAAAACAAACCACAACCAAAACTTGGGCTAACACTTCAATGTATCAGCAGCTCTAATTTGATTGTGTAATGAAGCAAGACTTGCATGACTGGGTTCTTCCTTTCACTTAACTATCAAACATTGTTATGCATATTTGGAATAAGTGGTTGCCTTTCAGATGAGTTCTGCTTTTAAAATGTTTTCAAAAATGTTTCCAAAAGCTACCTAGAGAGAAGAGAACCATTGTATTTATTTAAGTCCAGTCCTGATTGTGCTCTGGCATCAGCTTCCCCACCTGTAGAACCCAGTAACATTCCCGCCATCACTCCACAAAGGCACCGACGTAAAGAGTGACTTATTTTGTGTAACGATTGTTTCTCAAGTGTGAGACCCTGGCACTGTTGACAGTGGCATTTCTAGAAGCGAGTGGGAATTGCTGTTTACAACTTAATGGAGCAAAGACAACAAACACGTTGTGATGAGTTGAAACTGTCTGCTCCATACAAGTAGATTTTTGGAACAATTGTACCTCTTCAGTGTTTCATTTCTCAATGTTTTTGGAAATGTGGGAACCAGTACTTTATATATTTGTAAACACCTTGGGTGCCACACAGGTGGCTTATATGTACAGGATGTTGTATACAAAGGACAGCTTTGGAGCTAGATTTTAAGCCCTAAGGCCGGTATCTCATTTGGACTTCAGATTTGTTTCTTAAATTTTCTTTTTTCTCTCCTTTTCCTCCCTGGGTACTACTCTTGGACAGAAGCACTGGTAAATGTGATTAGTCTTGGAATGCTGTTAGAGTTTGGCCCTAGAGTGGAAGGCCGGGTCCCTTCCTATAGGGCTACCAGAAGGTGGAGGGGCCTTTAGGAAGAAACCAGAGGAAGGAACTGAGGTCACTGACGGCTTTCCCAGAAATGGAGGTGTTGAGCCCCTTGCTCTGGTTTCCTGGCCATCCTGAGGTGAACAGCCTCCTCTGTCACCTGCTACCTACTGCCGTGTGCTGCCTCAGCACAATCCCCTAAACAAGGAGCACCAAGTTTCCATGGACTGAAGCATCAGAAACTGGTGAGTCAAGCATAAGCCTTTCTTCCTTGAAAGTTGACTTACCTGAGGTATTTATTATAGTAACGGAAAGCTAAGCAACACAGAGGCCAACTGTCTCTTCCTGCTAAGCCACTCCAATGTCGAGGTCAGGGCTGCATGCTCTGGTATGCTCCTGTTAGCATTGCCTGTCTTTCAACAGTGGATGACAACCAAGCCTGCTCACCTCAGTGACTGGGCTTCTGCCAGAAGGATCTAAAATCTTGTTTTAAATTGAAGAAAAAATAATATAAGCAGAAGACAGAAAAAAAATTACTAATAATCCTACTACTTTAAGATATCAAGCTTTACCATACAGGTACAGTCATGTAGTTTTGTACATATGTATTTTGCACACATTTTGTACTTATTTATGTGTGTATATATATCTACATAGAGAGAAATATGCAGAATGATGAACACTTTTGTAAATAGGTATATATTTATTATATGTATACATTAATGTTTATATAATTTTGTTCATTTTACTTTTATACACAAATAGGATCACACTACACATACTGTTTGTGATCTTCTCTCTTCTTTTTTCGAAAATTTGAGGGCCAGACAGATAACTCAGCAGAATAAAGGACCTGCTTAGGCAAAGTTCAGGGACTGGGGCTTGATACCTGGGGCATGCTGAGAAGGCAGTTGCGACTGTATGTGGTGGTGTGTGCCTGTGATTCTAACACTTGGGAGGCTGAAAACAGGAGGATCACTATGAGTCTGATCTGTGTAGTGAGACCCTGTCGACCCTATACTAAATACATAAAAAACCCTAAAGAACTTGATAACATAGTGCAGATAATCCTTCATCTCACTAAATATAGTTATTGTCCATTGTTCTTGGCCTCCTAATTTTAAAAGTTCTTTTAACATTTGACCTAAATAAGCTGGATATAATTACTATCCTTACACAAATTCTTTGCATGAACTTTTAAGTCTAGCATACATTCTAGAATGTGAACTCACATGCCGAATTGAAGGTCTGTACAAGATGCCAAAAACAAAAGCAATACCAATTTGTGCTTTTATAAGCAGTATATATATGTGATGTCCCTTTGCCACTTAGTACTGCCTTTTATCTCTTATTTAATCTTGATGGCTTACATTTTTAATTTTCTCTCATGCATGTGGAGTTGTACATTTCTCATGTGTTTCTTCTTTTGCAACATGCTTCAGTGTTGTCTTGCTCATCTTTTCAAAGAAAATACCCATTTTTTGTTTACCAGTAGGGTCTCTTTAGTTATCATACAGCTATCTACCCATCCATCTGCCCTAGGGATTGAGCTCAGGGCTTCTGCCATTTTCACTGAGTGTATTCTCTGTCCCCCATTTTTATGTATGTATATATATATGTATATATGCATATTTGGTACAGGGTCTCACTATGCAGCTTGGACTCATAGTGAGCTTTCTGTTTTCAGCCTGTCCAGTGTGGGGGTTAAAGGCATGTGCCACCCTGTCTGGTCTCAGTGGCCAGCTCAGCATTCCCAGGGGCAAGGCAACCATGGCGTATGGTGGTAGAGAGCTGACCCATCCCTGCTCTTGCTTAAGCAGGCACTGAGCTATCTCACCTCCACCTTTGTTTGTTTATTATTTGCTCATTTATATTTTGAGACAGGGTTTTGTGAAGTTGCCCAGACTGGACTTGAACTTGCAAATGTCCTGCAATAGCCTCCCAAAATGCTAGATTATAAATAAAGTATGAACCACTGCCCCTGAGCCAGATAGTTTTAACAAAAAAGCATGACAATTCTCTTTGTCTATCTTTGTCTCTGTTTCTCTCTTCATATATCTATCTATCTATCTATCTATCTATCTATCTATCTATCTATCTATCTATGTATATATATCTATATACATACATATTTATATGAATTTTATACATATATAACTTCATATATATGGCATATATGAAGAAAAACCCAAAAAAGAAAAGACTGATTTTGGCTCACTGTGTCAGGTGTTTCAGGCCTTGTTTGTTTAGTCCCACTGCGTGGATCAATGCCAGGCAGAAATTCCTGGTAGAAACAGGTGGCAGAGGAAAGCTGTTTGCCTCATGGTGCCAGGAAGCACATACAGAGAGGGGAGAGGGCAAGGGACAAATCTAAGGGCAAGTCCATGGTGGCCACATTCCTCCAGCTAGGCCTCAAGTCCAGAAGTTTCCACTACCTTCCTACAGTTTGTTAACTATGAATCTATCAGTGGAGCAAACCCATTCATGAGTCCGACTCTGTGATCTGATCAATTCCAACAGGCTTGATCTTTGAAACTGCTACAATGTGGGCCACGCTTTTGCCACAGAAACTTCTGGGTGATATTTCCAAACAGCAACTTTTTTTTTTTTTCATTTCATCTGCTCTGCTGCACCTATCAGAAATATCACTTCTTACACTCCATTGAGGCAGGATCATTCCTGCCCTGAAGAATCCAAGTAGGAGAGGAATCCAGGTGCCTGACCCATCCCCCCTACACTATGAGAAGCATGTGCAACCTGACAACTGGCCTGGTCAGAGAAAAATAAGGTAAATTCACTTTAACAAGGGAAACATTGTGCATACAAACTCTTAATTTACAGTTTGTTTGATATATGATTCTAGACTTTGCTCCTATGGTCCAAAGTACAAAGTCAGCAGTTAACAAACTTTGTCAATTTCTAAATTTTGCTTGATGTTTTCTTTTATTTATTCATTTTATTTATTTTTTTTGTGTGTGTGTGTATGTGGAACCAGGGATTAAACTCAGGCCCTTGCACTTCCTAGAGCAGCGCTTATTCTACTGAGCCATCTCCCTGGCCCCTTAATGTTTTCATTATTGCTGATTATACTGCTGTGACTAGGGTAGCATATTTCTTTTAGTTGCTGGTTCTTCCTTGTATGCCAATACTGGAAGTGTTGGGATAACATCACAGCCCTGCACCAAATGTTGGAGGACAGTGCCGAATGGAAAACAATATCTCACTCTCAATTAACTGGGAAAACAGAATCTCAGGACAGACACCAACCAAGAATCTCTGACACACAAAATATATCCCCAGAGAACAGACTTTTTCCTAGAGTGGCCTTGATAGTAGTGACATAGCTACCACCTACTATCAAAGTTCCACAAGGATTCTCTCAGACATCAAAATCAAGAGTTCTTTCTGAAATAGAAAATGACAAGAGGAAGACACAAAATGCGGTCTCAGACCTCAAGCCCACCCGGAACAAGTCCAGATGACATCAACATAGAAGAGATTTCAGACATGTGACACCTCTGAAATGATGGGAGCTGAAGTAAAGAAACAACTCCATGTAGGGTTAGAGGAAATTAGACCAGAAATAATCCCCCAGGTAAAAAAGGAAGTGATAGCCATAATGAAAAGTTTCTAAGCATATCTAAAGACACAGATAAAAAAATAAAGGATGGGCTGGGGAGATGCCTCAGTGGAGTAAGCACTTCCCTGGCAAGCTCAAGGACCTGAGTTCAATCCCCGGTTCTGCCAAAAAATAAAAATAAATAAAAAATAAATAAAGGAGCATAGAAAACTGATGGAAACCTAATGATGAACAATATAAGAAAAAAATAGGATGCTTGAAATGCATTCAGATATCCAGGAAATTAAAACTTCTGTTAAATGCTGCGAAAACTGTTTTGAACTGAAGGTAGACTTTTAGACCTTGAAAATGAAAATGAAAGGAAAGAGCTCTTAAAAATAACAAGGAACTCCCTGAACCTGGTCCACACCCCCACTATCACTGGAGTCTTGGTGAGCTATACCCCACATCCACACTATTGCAGAAGCTAAGCTGAGTGCTGAACAGATTTAGGGGGCTTTGCTGAGCCCTGCCCCATTCTCCCATCATCAGGCCAGCCTCTCTAGCCTGTACCTTGCCTCCCCCATGACAGAAGCCTTGATGAGCTAGGCCCTCACACCTACCATGTGCAGCTGAAGTAAAGAAAGAACTCCATCAGCTATAGAAGAAATCAAATCCAAAAAACCTGTCATGTAATAAAAGAAATGACAATAATCATGAAAGAATTGCTCAAATCATCTAAAGAAGACATAGATTAAAAAATAATGAGAATTAAAACAAGCTGAAAATATTAAATGAATAATACAGGAAAGAAATAGAATGCATGAAATAGATTCAAACAGATATCCAGAAAATTTAGAAGTCCATTTATATTTGGCAAACTGCTTGAATGAAGCTCAAGATAGACTTTCAGACCTTGAACATAGCCTTGAGGATAGTGATCATGAAAAGAAAAACTTATTGAAAATAACAAAGAACCAGGAAATAGCAACTCAACACCTGCAAGATGATGCAAAGATAAACAATGTAAGACTGATGGATGAAAACAGAACAGCAAGAGTCAACACAAATGGCATAAAAACACTGAAGAAGTAGCAGCACAGAACTTCCCAAGCATGGGAAAAGAATCTGACATATAGAAAAGTAAAGCATATAGCGCTCCAATAAAGCAATAACTGTAATAATTCTATACCCAGGCATATAATAATCTAGATCTAAGAAATGTAGCAAAAGAATAGAATATTAAAACCTATTAGCAAAAAGAAACACATCACCTATAATGGAAACCTATCAGAATCATGGTAAATTTCATAACATTAAGTCAAGAAAAGTTTAAAGTGAATTATTTCAGGTCTTGCAAGGAAATAAGTTCCAGCACAGTTAATATACCCTGAAAAACTATTTATCAAAATCAATGGATAAATAAAATACTCTATGACAAAGAACTGAAGAAATTCATGACCACCAAAGCAACCCTATAAGGAATACTAAAAAATATTTAGAAAGAGGAAAAAAAATGACCACAACTTCAAAAATGACAATAGAAAGAAACCACCAAACACAGCAAGCAATTAAACAGAAGGGAAATGTAGGGAACCTATAACAGGAAAATATCATGATAAAGATAAGCCAGCCAGTGTCACCAGCCTCAATTCACCAAACAAAGAAGTCGGCAGGCAGAGTAAATCAAGAAACAAAATCCAAAAATATTCTGTATATAAGAAACACATTTAACTGAAAGTGAAATTTAAAGACTCAAAGTCAGAGGATGGAAAGCAATACTCCAAGTGACAGTCTACAGTCATAGCAACCTGAATGCAACTGATCTTATCTGATCTCAAAGTGGCGGAAGCCAGAAAAAGTGCAGGGGTAGCTAGTATGGTTGATGACAAGGTCAACTTCAAATCATGAATGGTTAGAAGAGATAAAGAAGGTCACTAGGTGACCTTGTGAGGGGCACACTCCCAGAGGAAGAGATAAGGGCCCAGGGAGATAGCTCAGTGCAATAAGCACTCGCCGGGCAAGTGCAGGGTCCTGATTTCAGTCCCTGGTACCACTAATAAATAAATAAATAAATGAGGAACAGATACTGATCACAAGTATATATGAACCTAATATAGGAGCACCCAACCATAGAAGGCAAATTTTAGCAGACATGAAAAGTCACGAACAGCACAATTCCAACAAGGGACTTTTAACACCCCATTCTCACAAAGAGACAGGTCAACTAGGCAAAAAGCAAGCAAATAAATAACTGAACTACACCAAACATGTGAAGAAATAGACTTAGTAGACCTTTACAGAGTGCTCCACCCAACATCGGAAAACACATCTTTCTCAGTTGAACATGGGACATTCTCCAAAATAGACACCATGCTAACACATAGAATATGTTTATGTAAATGCAAAGGAAATGCAAAGGAATTGAAATTATTCCATGTATATTATCTGACCATAGTGCAATGAAACTATACATTATTGAAAAAAGAAGCAGCAAAAACTGCATAAATACTTAGAAATTAACACCATCCTGAACCATCAATATGTCACAGATAAAATTAAAGAAGAAATTAAGCAATATTCACAATCAAATGAAAATGCAGATAAAATTTTCTGGAACCTGTGGGAAGCAATGAAACAATTTCCTTCAGAAGGAAATTCAAAATAGAGATTTGTCACATCAGGAAAACAGAATGAGCTGAGATAAACAATATGCTGCATCTCAAGCTTCTAGAAAACGAAGAGCATATAATTATCAAAGCTGAATCAAAAAAGATATAAAAATTATAAATACCCCAATATCACTCAATGAAATTTAATGTAATAAAAAAAAACTACCAACAAAGAAAAGTCCAGGGTCTGAATGGATTCACAGCTGAATTCTACAAGACACTTATTTTATTTGCAATACTTTACTTATTTTTTTAAATGTTTTAATTCATTTTAATGAGAAAAAAGCTCAAATAGCAATGAACCAGTTTCAGAACAGGTCAGTAAGACAGTTACAATAATTAATACATGGCAAGTATTACTCTGATACCAAAACCAGAGAAAGATTCAACCAAAAAACCAGAAGTATAGGCTGGTTGCTCTAATGAACATAGAAGCAAAAAATCCAAGTAAAATACTAGCAAACAGAGTACAGCAAATCATCAAGAAGATTAAATATCATGACCAGGTGAGATTTATCCCAGGGCTTGAGAGATGGTTCAGTACAAGCAAATCAATAAATATAATGCAAATATCAACAGAGCCAAACACAAAGATCATGCAATCATCTCAATGGATGCAGAAAACCTTATGACAAAGTCCAGCACTCATTCATAACAAAAATCCTACGGAAAATTAGAATAGATGATCTTTACCTCGATCTTATAAAAGCCATCTGTGCCAAACCAAAAGCAAACATCATGCTAAATGGATAAAATTTGACAGCTTTCAGTCTAAAATCAGGTATAAGACACTGACATCCCCTATTATCATTATTATTCAATATAGTTCTGGAAACATTAGCCAGAGCAGTAGGAAAAGTGAGAGAAATAAAAGAAATAAGGATCGCAAAGGAAGAAGTGAAGTTATCATTGTTCACAGATCACGTGATACTATACATGGAAGACCCAAAACACTCCATCATGAGACTACTAGAATTAATAAACAAATTCAGTGGTGTTACAGGATACAAAGTGAACACCAAAAAATCAACAGCATTCCTGTACACAAACAACAAACTCACTAAGAGAGAAATTAGGGAAACCATGCCTTTCATAATAACATCAAAAAAAGAGAAATACTTAGGAACCAAGCTCACAAAGGAAGTAAAAGCTTTATACAGTGAAAATTATGGTACTCTGAGAAAAGAGATGAAAGAAGAGTTCAGCATATGAAAATACATAACTTACTCCTGGATAAGAAGAACCAACATTGTAAAAATGGCCATTCTCCCAAAACTGCTACACAAATTCAATGCAATCCCAATTAAAATACCACTAGTGTACCACACAGATCTAGAGAAAACATTCCTAAAATTCATCTGGAAGCAGAAGAGACCTAGAATAGCATGAGCAATCCTAGGCAACAAAGGAAAGGCAGGAGGCATCACAATCCCTGACTTGAAATTATACTACACGTCTACTGTGATAAAGTCAGCATGGTACTGGGATAAAAAACAGACCGGAGATTCAGTGGAACAGATTAGACCTTACAGACACAACTACAAACACACTCAGCAACCTTATCTTTGAAAAAGGGATCAAATATGCTCACTGGAAGGAAAATGCTATTTAGGGCCAGGGAGATGGCTCAGTGGAATAAGTGCTTCCCTGGCAAGTACAAGGACCTGAGTTTAATCCCTGATTCTGCCAAAAAAAAGAAAAGAAAAGTGCTCTTTAGTAAATGCTGCTGGAAAAATTGACTTTTCTCATGCCAAAGCTAAAATTAGACCCACATCTATCATCATGCACTAAAGTCAAAATAGATTAAAGATTTAAGTATTGAACCATGAACACAAAATACAATGGAACATAAAGTAGTTAGTTTCTTGAAGACATAGGACTAGGCAGACAGTTCCTGAACCAGATTGCATGGGCAAAACTTCCAAGAATCAACAACTGGGATCTCATCCTATTGAAAAGTTTTGGGCATCAAAAGCCATCACAAATAGAGTGAAAAGAAAATCCACAAATTGGATAAAAAGATCTTAGCCAACAGTCATTCAGGCAAAGGACTTCTATCTAGACCATATAAAGAAGGACAAAGAATCAGGCCCCAAAAATTCAAAGACCCAGTCCAAAAATGAGGATCCAAGATAAATATGCACTTCTTAGGAGAAGATATACAAATCACAAGTAAATATATATAAAAATTGCAACATCATTGTTATTTGAGAAATGTAAAATAAAATAACACTGAGATTCCATCTCAGTCCAGAAAGACTGGCTATCATTAAGAAGTTAACCAATATCAAATGCTGGAAGGCCTTGGGAAAAAGGACCCTTCTCCACCATTGGTGGGAGTGCAGGCTGGTATTACCACTGTGGAAATTAGTGCAGAGATTCCTCAGAAATCTAGCATTAAAAGTCTCATTCAATACAACTATTCCTTTTCTAGGCATTTTTCCAAAAGAATTGAAAACATCATATTGTAGTGATATATGTGCAGCTATGTTTATAGCAGCACACTTTGTCATAGCTATATCTTGGAAACAACCCAAAGGCCCATCAACTCATGAAGGGATAGAAAAATGTGGTAGTTGTACACGATAAAATATTACTCAGCTATTAAAAAAGGCTTTTATAGGTAAATGCATGTAACTAGAGATTACACTCATAAATGACATAAATTAGACCTGCTTGTATAAACATCATAGTGTTTCTTTAGTGTAAGAACCTGAAAGAGTAAATAAAATCTGAAAGTTATAATAGATATAGTAAAAGGAAAGAAGCTGCTCCAAAGAAAAGCACAATTGGGATCAGGGAAAAGAAAAAGAAAAGAAGGAAGGGGGAATAAGTCATGTATATATATAAACCAGATAGCTGGGATGATTGTAGTACTAATTTCTCTTGGTGTTTTGAAGTAGTTAATGCTTAAAATTTTTATTTTGACCAATTTCTTATGCCTGTGTCCGGTAATCTAAGCAACTACTCTGAAGACACCAATGTGCACCGGAACAACCATTGTTGAATTCCTATTATTTTGCTTTTTTGAAATTCTTTATCATTTCTAATATATCATTTATTACCTTTTTATTCTCTTTTTTTAAAAAAAACCTCTAAGTTGTTTCCGTCTCTCACATTCTAAGTCAAACATCACCTCCTCCACTTGCACACCTTTTGCCCTTCCTTTAGGCTTCCAGGGAATTTGCTCTCTCTATCACACAGTTTAGTAATTTATTTGTATGTATACATTGATTTTCATTGATTGATGAGTGACCTGTTTTTGCATTTTATTTTTAGTTATCAAATATGTGTTTTATATAACATGTATACAACATATACAGCACAATATTTTGAAGTATGTGCTTATACATTATGGAATATCTAAGTTCAGATAATTAACATATGTATAGTAATTCATATACATATTATTTTGTGTGATAAGAACACTTAATATGTATCCTATTAGTGACCTTCAAAAATATAATACTTTTCAAGTGTTTAGCTTATGCATTTACCTCAAGATGTGATAGTTCTAGCTGTAAAAGGCTCAAGTCAACTTCTGACAGTTGCCAGCTCTACTGATAACCCACAACTATTATGGACTATTTGATTATATTGGATATCTTGCTGAGTTCAAGTACCTACAATATTTGAACATCAAGTATGAAAAGGTCCTTTAATGACTTCTACAAATACAACTTCTCAAACAGCAATGGAACAGCCATCTCTGACAAAACAAAACAAAAAAAAGGGGGATATAAATGAAAGACCACTTTGTAGTGAAAAATATATATGTATATACAAATAGTTACATATACAAAATAATAGTATATACAACTACTTTTTCTTAGTTCAATGAGAAGAAAGATTGGTACAAATATTGTTTAGACAAGACAGCATGTCTGCATCTTGTACTGTGAATAACTACTACAAAGCCGACAATGTGCGATGTATTAATTATTGTAACTGTCCTACTAACCTGTTTTGAAATTGTTTCATTGCTACTTCTTGCTCATTAAAATTAATAAAAAGTTTTTAAGAAGATGCAATAGTTGTAATATCCCTTTTAAATGTCCCTTAGACACTAGAGTGAGTATCATCCTTTGCTAATTAACTGGTTAATTGATTAGTTGAAAAAGACAAGTTGTAAGCAATATTTCTGTGCTCAAAGATATTATGTACTGCACAACACATAATACAGAAGGCAATGACAATATAGACTGTCGATGACAGATTTTCCCCCCATAGTTTTCTTTAGTGTTTCAGTAAACCGGAGAGAAATATGTTAAAGGGAGATGGAAAGGATTTTTGTTTTATCTAGCTTAGTTTCATATTAAAAATGCTTTACAAGAATCATATAAAATGGGTATGATTTTGGTTTCGTGTAATACTTGGAAGGGTACATAGATGTGAGCCTTTCATTGTCAAAAAGAAATGTCATCTGTTCAACACTGAGTATTCCCAGAGCTCAGAGGATAGCAGGAAGGAAGGCTTGAGTGCCCAAGTATGTGGTCAGTGGAGTGTGAGTGTGTTGCTGGAGGATTTGGTCTCAGGTTCATTCAGAGTAGGTAATTTCCTAGCAAAACAATCTTACTACCATCGAACCCCCTCTAATGGGTTATAAGAATGAGACCTTTAAATATTTGCTCTAACTTCTTGAGCAAGGATGAATGGAAGATGGAAAGGAGAAGTACTATTACAAAAAAGACCAGGGGTTGGTGGGAAAAGTTATCCCTTCCCTCCCCTTCCCTCTCCTCCCCTCCCCTCTGAAACAGCAGATGACACCAGTGAAGATGCACCCGACTTGCTGAGAAGAAAGGATTTGGAAGACACCTGCTTTCTGTGGTGCACAAACATTATAAGACTGCTGTTGTGAGCTTGGAGTCTTTCTGAGTGGCAGAGTTTCGTCACGTCTGCACCTCACATTGATGAGCTGCGTACCGTAGAATACTTGGGAGTTTCTGGGGCTTTCACTGAAGTGCACCCCCTGCCTCTCTGGAGAACCCTACTAGCTTTCAAGGACCCTTGGGGATCTCTTTTGGAGAGAGACAGGAGACAATCTGAGGACACCTTTGTGCTGCCATTGCTTGAATCCCCCAATTTGTGAAACTGGCCTTTAAACTGGAAATACTTTGCATCTAAACACATCCTTGTGCTGTTGTCAGCTGGCTCTTTACCATTGTGTCGTTGCTTTGTCTCTCCTGGCTAGGGAGACTGTGAGTTCTGAGCCCTTCTGACAACTTGTTTACCTCTAGGAGTATTCTTTCTTTTAAGACAGGATATGTAGCATACTCAGCTCTGTGAAAACTGTTGCATTCTTTTCCTGAGGCTAGGCAGAGGCTCCTCCAATTCAGAAGTGGGAGGAATGTACAGAGGAATGTACAGAGGCTTCCGAGTCTTCAGGCAGACCTCACCCTGTTTGAGAGAAGATACCTGCAGCCATCCCGTGGCACACACTCCAGGAGTCTCTGTCTGTTCTGACCCTAGAAGCTGGCTTTATGTGTGAGAATGGCCAGGAAGGGGGCGGTGGAGTGTCCTTATAAGAGTCAAGGGGAAAGTGCTGCCTGTTTTGGATGCTAAATGTCTATTCTAGGGCCATGTGGCAAAACTGAGTCTACCTGTAATGTTCCAGGCAAGCAAAAACAGCTCATGCAAGACTGTGAGCCGAGAGTCCTGCTTTACAAAGAGTTCAAGTTCATAAGAACGTTTGGATCATGAGTCTCTCAAGAAATAAGAAAGCTTTGGATCTATGTCAGGTTCCAGCAGAGATCAGTGGGGCCCCTGTGCAGATTCTCATGGGCACACACGTCTGATATGAATATGTCCCTTACAGTTTATGGAAGTTCATGAACCTGCTGACATCTGGCCAAGCCTGGGGATCCCAGGAAAAATCTCCACACAGCTCTCCAGGGCAGGCTGGTGGGAAATGCTGAAGAACTGTTGTTTAGCCCCCAAGCCAAATAGGGGATTTTCTGGAAAATTTAGGTAGAACCCATCATTTTCCTTCTCTCATTTCTCTACACTTAACATTCTTACAGTTCAAGCCAGAAGCGTGGTGTATGCTTGGGAAGCAGTGCATCCTCTGCTGTCCCAGACAACCGGAGGGCATGGAGGGCAGGGCTGAAAAGCCTGGCCCCACTCCTTCCCTGCACACAGCTCCAGCTAGCCAGGACTCTTACAGCTGGGAGGACGTGCACATCAACCAGAATTTATGTCCTGGAAAATACATCCTACAGCACTGACTCTGTTTGGCCCATGTTAACAGGGGCCTCTTATAGCCTTGAAGCTGGTGACTTTGAACTGATTTATCCTGCAGACTGTGGGGAGCCTTTGGCTCCCTCTGCTAACAAAGAAAGGAAGGCTTCTTGGCTACAGCTTGGATACATTTCTCTGTCATTGGCTGGACAAGCTGCATGGATCCAGCCCAAATGCCTTGGCAGGGTTGCTGCGGTGGCCTTGGTTCGGGGCTGTCTATCAGCACCAGCACCTGGCCAGAGGCCTGGGGCTTAGCTGGCAAGAGGTGGACTCTAGGTACATGTGGTAGCCTAGCCCTAGCTCTCACCTTTGCCATTGTATCTCAGGGCCACCTCTAAGGAGCGGAAGGGTTCCAGTCCTCTGAACCTGGAATTGAAGCCTGAGGCAAAACTGGAGACTTCTAGTTTCTTCTACTACCACCCCCTCTGGCCACCTCTTAAATGTGTGCCCTGCCCATGCCCAGGCAGCTGTGCCAAGTCTGCTGTTTCCTGGAAGAGGCCATGCTTTATGCAACTCCTGTACACAACGCCCCATCCCTTAATCAAAACCCACATGTTAAAAAATGTCCTTTCTAGGCATCCAAAGATGCTTTCAGATTTCAACTTCCAAATGACCCACAAAATGAGCTGACTTAGAACCTTCCTAACTCTGCCCCCATATTCATTCCCAATTTCACAGCTAAGGGACCAGAGGGCACAAGGAGGCAGGAAACTTGTGTGCATTGGGAAAAAGCATGACTTTGGTAGAGCCCTGGGCTTGTGTTCAAAGGGTTTGGGTTATATTGAGGCCCTCTCCCACACTGGCAATGTTGCCTCTTTTAAAGCTTTTGCGACTATTTGGAGACTCTTTTCGTTTTCTTTAAAGAATACAAAATAATGATAGAAAAAAAAACAGCATTGGAAATGATACAAGATTTCACTAAACCAAGTAATAGGAATTATAGAAATAATATATTGTAGGGTGTTGACATGAAAACTAAATGAACACCATGGTGGGTGTTCAATTCTAGTATTCATCCTGGCAGCGATCTCTCAACAGCCCGTTCACCACGCTGTTCTATCTTTTGCTTGCCCATCCACTGCTCCCAGGTAGTCCCTCTTCAGGGTCAGTTACGGTGTATGGCGACCTGGTGTGCAGTGGCTATGCTGCGGCCAGGGCATTTCTCAGTGTCCTTGCACTGAAGTGACCCAGCCACATTCATCTTGTTCCTACACTACTTTAAATTGTATGTGCCCCAAAGACACCTTTGTTGCTCATTCACTTGGCAGTCCACCTTGTGCGCACTGCCAGGATCTTCTTGTGTGCTCGTAGGTAGAGGCTGCTGTGATGTACTCATATTAAGTAGACGAAGCCAAGCTGATGATTTCATACTTTCAAAAAAGTTTTTCTTTTAACTCAGTGTTTTCCATTAAAGCCTCTTAGCACAGTGGGCTCTTGGGGTTTGCAGCCAGCAGTTGTACCTCCACACAGCAGTCACCCTGATCAGTCTTCTGACCTCCCACTGGGTGGCTCCATATTGCCTACAGAATCAGGTCACAAATCTTAGCTTGACAACTCAACTGTGCAGATAGCGTGCTTGGCTGGCCAAACCCAATGCACAGTGCCCGCCGTAGAGCGTTCTGTCTCCTTCTGCCCTTCATGCCTAGAGCAGTGCCCTCCCTTACCACCAGCTGTGTCTCCCCAGAGTCACCTCTCAGTCCACCCTGGAAGCAATTGCCCTCCCTCAGAAGCCCTTGGTACTTGTCTGTGCCTTTCAAAGACCTTGTGACATTTTCTACTTTAAAGAATATTTATGGATTCTCGCTGACGTGATCTAGTACCTTTTCTCTTAGAAATCTCCTCAAAGGCAAATTTCCTGCCTGATTCATCTTTGTTGTCTCACAATTCCAAGGACAATACATTTCCTATATCTTCAAATGAATTAATTAAGTGGATAGATTAAATTCTTGACTAAAATGTTGGAACTAGTGTGAATTATTGAAAAGTTTGAATATATTTCAAGCAATGTGGTCATATTATGCTCAGATATATATTGCCAACTAGGCTGATCTAGTCTTTCTTCATCTATATCTTTAGAGAAACTATTTTAATGAATAATTAATTTATTAATAATATATCAATTATTTATATGTACATGGTACTTCTGAAATACTTCCCAGGTCTTTTGAAATAGGTTTTTTTCTCCTAAGTACCTTAATATTTCTATTAAAAATAGCAATATACTTTATGCTATTAATTTCTCGTTCATAGATAGTGTGCATTTCAGTCCAACTCTCTTAATGACCAAAATAAATTCTGGGAATGCCAGTCTAGAGAGATGCACCATGTGAGCAATGCATTTTGTGATTTTTGTGGTCAAATAAATTTAGGAAATACTTTAGGAGATTAGGGTGTGGCCAGCTGATTGGACAAATGGGTATGACCTGCCAATAATGGAGATCCAGGGACACACACAGCCAGCCCTGTGCCTCAGACCAATCAGTAAGTGCTAGCTCCAATTTTTTTCTGGTGAAAGATTAAGCAGGTTTTTGATGGGGCAGCCTAGAACTGATGTCAGAATGGGGGGTAAAAAAAGATGGCAGCCACTGAGCTTGTGGCCGCTGAGAGCCCTTCCACCAGCCTGCTCTGCCAATGCAGAGCACATTTCCTTCCCTACCTTTAACTGGCCTGCATTTACTTCATGACACACACTCTTTTCTCCTATCCATAATACCTTTAATAAGTATAAGTACCTTTCTACCTCTTGTTCATTTCCCATCCCATCATTTGTTCAGGACAACAAGGGATTTGGGGAAGAGCACAGCATCTCAGAAATAATACTGGGTGTTTTTGTTTAGCTTTAGAAATTCTCAAGTACTAATGTGTGGTATTATTGGATTTCACATAGAGTTCTTTTTATTGAACTTTCGCCTTGAAGGCTTCTACTTCAATTCAGAAACTACTTGTTGGGGCTTTCGTTATGTGTTCAGAACCCAGGCGAGAGGAGACACAGAGAACCTAAAAACAAATCATGACCAAGATGAACCGAAAAGGAAGCTGCTCCCAGAAATAGTCCCCTCTGTCCCATGCACTAAGCACCCCAAGGGGCCGAGTCATGCCTGAAGCCACTCTCCTCCCTACTCGGCCTTCCAGAGAATGGGGACAGGTAGCTTTCCTGCCTTCCTCTGCACACTGGCCTCCCACCAAGAGCAAAAGTTAGAGAATCCTATGAATTTGTCTCTAAGACTTTTTGTTGCATCATTTCAGGGTAAGCCTGTGAAATTGCCAATAGTCGATCCCAAAATGAAAACTTCACAGAGGCGAATGCCTCTTCCCTGACCTCAGTGACCTCTTGGATGACAACCAAGAGGCATCTGGAGAGGGAAGGCACAGCTGTTCTGTGTGGGCCCTTCTCACTCCACCTCTCTTTAGATCCTCTTCTGCAGCTCCTTGTGTTCTTCCTCAGTTGTGTGATCTTCCATCCCTCCACCACCTTTCATGATTACCTCTTTAAAATTTTTTTATTGGTGCAGTTTGATATGCACAATGATTACATTCATCCCAGGGAATTTGTATTTGTACATGGTACGCTTTGACTTTTTTTCTTGTTCTCTCCTCCTCATTTCAATCTTTCTTTCCCTCCTTACTTACAAAAGCTTTGTTCCTATTTTTTTATTTTTATCTCTTCCTTTTCCCTTTCCTTTCCTTCTCAACCTCCCTCTCTTATTTCCCATCCATTTGAACATTTTCATCCTACTTCTGAATATCATCCATTCTGGTCCTTATTTTCTTGGTTTCTTATACAAGACAAACAATGTCTTATTTAAACATATATGTCTGATTGTTTTCACTGAAAATATAGTTTCAAGGTACATCCACTGACCAAACAATGTCTTAGGTTTATCCTTCTTTATGGTATACTAGTACTCTGCATGTTTTTAAAACATCCTATTTTCTTATTTATTCATCTGTTGATGTTCTTTATTTATCTGATGATCTGGGCTGTTTCTGAGAATTATATATTATAAGTCATGCTACTATAAATATAAGTATGCTGTGGTATGATGCTTTTAATCCTTTTGAGAAGATTGAAAACTACCTGTCCCCATTCTCTGGAAGGCCGAGAATAAGAACATTTGGGTCAAATGGAACCTCTAGTTTTAGTTTTTTTGAGGATTCCCACACTGTACCAATTTATACTCTCACCAACAATGGAGAAAGGTTCCATTTTTTCCCACAGCCTAGAGAGATTTATTATTGGATGATTTCATGATAATTTTTTCCTGCAGTGAGATAAAATCTCATTGTTGCTTTAATTTGTATTTTTCAAATGACCAGTGATATTGAACATTGTTTGGCATATTTCTTTGCCGTTCATACTTCTTTGTCTAAGGAGTGCCTGCTCATTTCAGATGACCATTTTTAGATTGGACCCTTAAATTTGGGAGGGTCTGAATTTTTTAAGGTCTTTATATATTCTAGGTATTAATATTTGAGGGACAGATGGAAAACAAAAATTTTCCATTCTGTGGATTGTCTCTTTACTCTGTTGGGTCTTTTGTTGTTGTTGTGAAAAGCTATTTAATAAGATAACAACCCAGTTGCTGATTCTTTGTAGAATATATTCAAAAATTTTACCTACATTATCTTTCCTCAGATTAATGTTTCTGTGTCAATATTTATATCTCTCATCTATTTCAACTTTAGTTTAGCATATGGTGGGAAATATGGGTCTAAGCTTAATCTCATATGGAAAGCTAGTTTTTCCATCACCATTTATTAAAGAAAGCTATCTTCTTTTAGTGAAAGTGTTTTACCCCTTTGTCAAACATAAAGTAGCTGTATATTTCTGCAACCTCTATTTTGTTCCATTGATACTTAGGCCTTTCATTGCCAGTACCATGGAGTTTTTATTCATGATAGCTTAGTATTATAATTTCAATTTGAGGATTGTGGTAGTCCTTGCTTTGCCCTTGTTTCCCAGAATTGCTTTTGATATTGAGGGTCTCTTCTGGTTCCAAATAAATTATAGGATTGTTTTCACTTATTCTTTGAGGTATGCTACTGATATTTTGATTTGGATTGAATTAAATCTGTACAAGTTTGGGAAGTATGGCCATTTTCACTACATTGGTTCTGCCTATACAAAACCATAGGTTAAGGGGTTGGGGAGATGGCTCAGTAGAATAAGTGCTACCCTGGCAAGCGCAAGGGTCTGAGTTCAATCCTCAGTTCTGCCAAAAACAAAACAAAACAAACCATAGGTTATCTCCACTTATGATATCCTATCTGATCTCCATTTTCAGAATACTGTAATTTCTAACGTAAATGGCTTTTAGTTCCTTTGTTAGATTGATTCCTAAGTATTTCATTTTTTTTCTTTTTTTGTTATGCATCTGGTTGTTGCAGGGTCTCACTATGCAGGTTGGACTAGTGATCATCCTTCTGTTTTCAGCCTCCCCTGGAATTACAGGCATGCACCAATACACCCAGACTCTGGCCAGCTCAGCCCAGCCTGGAGGCAAGGCTGGCATGACACATGCTGCCAGGGATCCTAAGCAGGCACTTTTGTGTGCTGAGTTATCTCTCTGGCCCCAGTATTTCATTTTTCTTGGTGCTATTATAAAATTTGTTGTTTCCCTAATTTCTTTCTTAGTTAGCTGATTAAATAATCAGCTAATCATGTACGCAGTAATGCTATTTATTTTTAAGTGTTAACTTTATATCTTGTTATACTACTGTATTTGCTTATTAAAACTAGGAGACTTTCGTTGGTGTTTTGGGGTCATTTATGTCATTTGCAAATAATGATAGTTTAACTTCTTTTTATTTTTCCTCTTGTCTAATTGCTCTAGATGATGTTTCAAGAACCATATTTGTTAAGAATGATGACAGTGGATTTCTTAGTTTTCTTCATGATTTTAGAATGAAAGCTTTCAAATTTGACCATTTAGCATAATACTAGCTGTTGGTTTATCATCCATATCTTTTATCAGGTTGAGAAAAACACTAATTCCACTTTTCTGCAGGGTTTTATTTTTATCATGAATGGGTATTGGACTTTGTCTTTTGCTGTATTAGTTGTGATAATTATTAGGAGATTGTTAATTTTTAAAGAAAATAAAAATAGTTTTAAAAACTATTAGAAATGATGCAGAATTTCATTAAACAAAATAATTGGAATTCAACAATGTTATATTGCATAATGTTCTCTTCAAACCACTTGTTTAGATTGCCAGATATAAGCATGCAAAATTGGTATTAAAATGTTATAAGAAACTAAAAAGGATAAGAAGAAAATTAAGCACTAACTGCTTGTTTCAATACACCAGCAGAAGTCAAAAGTACAATTATCCAAGATATCCTGCATATACACATAAATATATTTTTTCCTTTCTTTCATCCTTTTCTTCATCCCCGTGTTTCCTTCCCATTGAACAAATTCTTTCCTATTTACAAGTGTCTATTGTACCTTTCAGATTTTATTTACTATTTCAGGTTCTTACACTTGTAAAACAATGTGATGCTTGCACATATGGGTCTAATTTATTTCACTTATGGGTACAGTCTCTAGTTGCAACTATTTATCTATATGAGCCTCCAGTTTACCTTTTTTATAGCTTAGTGAGACTTAATTATGCAAAAATATCACATGTTGAAATCTATTTCTCAGGCTGGGGGGATGGCTCAGTGCAATAAGCAATTCTCTGACAAGTGCAAGGGCCTGTGTTCAATCCCCGGTTCTGCAAAAAAAAAAAAAAAAAAAAAAAAAAAGAGAATTCCATTTCTCAGGTGATGGGCATCTGGGGTTGTTTTTCCTATTACAAATTATGCTATTTTAAATGTGCATGTATATTGATGTATATTGTTGTGGTATGATGTTTTCAGTTCTTCTGGAAAAATGCCCAGGAGCTGGCTTGAATTGAACTTCTAACCCTAAATTTATTTATTTTTTTTTTTTAAGAACTAGTAGCATTGAGACAGTTCCAAATCAAATCAGCAGGACAGGTTCAACAATTTATACATTGCACTTTGTTTTCATATTGGACTTTTGTTGCACAAGGTACATACATGATACTCCATGCACAAATACTATTAGAGCAGATGCCTGTGATCAGTGAATTAAGAGGATTTAGCTGCATACCTATCTTTTTTGTTCAAAGCTGAATTATAGTACAGTTTCAATAAATAATACTTTTTACATTGTTATCTTCCCAGTGGTTATCTGGAGCACAAGAAGCAGGCAAGATATCCTGTCCAAATACCATTAACGCATATATTTCTTCTCATAGAATTACGCCAAAGCATTACATATCTATCTTAACTGTACTGTTTATACAAACACAGAATGGTTCTTCCCTTGCATCTCGCCTTTTTGTTTACTCCTGTTAAAGTTGGGTGTTCCATTGTCATTCAAAAATTATAGGTCCTTGAATTCAGTGAAAAATTCCAACACAGTCCAGTAGTCCACTATAGTAGTGGGTTATCCGAAGAAGTTGTTGACGAGAGCCATCTACAACTCAGCCCACTATTATGGCCCTATTGTATGTTCCTCATTTTTATACTTTTCTGCTGGGTTGTTAACGTTGAGCTAAAGCAAGACCCATATAACAAAAAGTGTAACTTTTGTATCTGATGAGGTCAGTCAAGTCCCCTCAGGGTTTATCCTGTAACCCTGTACCTCATTCTGTAGATCCTTTGTCAGTGTCAGTCATTTGGATGAGTCCCAGCCATTTCTTGACCAGTTTTCTCTCTGTAAAAGCCTGAGAAAAAGTTTTCTCTCCATGTGACTCCGCTTAGGCACACCACACACCATCTATCACATTCCTCTGTGGCGCCACAACTTCCTTGATCAGAAAATTTGGGGCACAATTGAGTTCCATGATGTTACAGTACAGGTTCTCCTTTGTCCTGAGTCTTCATTGACCTTGAAAGGCTAGGGCCAAAGTGTTGGCTGACCTTGCAGCCCTTCCATTTCTCCAACTTTGATCTGTAAACTTAGGTTGTTCACCATCCAGAAGAGAAGCTGATTGTTACCCTGCAACATATGCAGTTCAATTTATCCTATCTGACTAAATTCTTTTTAGTTGTTTTTATATATTTTGATTTCTATTTCTTCTTTTGATTTCTTATACTAAGGAGACTATACGATATTTGCACATATGTACCTGGTTTATTTCACTTATGAGTATATGCTCAAGTGGCATCCACTTAAATATAAATACTTCCAGTTTATCATTCTTTATAATTGAGTAATAACTCAATTGTATAGAAATACCACATCGTTTTCAGCCATTCCTCATATAACGGGAATCTTAGTTGTTGCCAAGATTTTGCTATCACAAATTGTGCTGCTATGAACATAGGGACACAAATGTCACTATGATATGATGTTTTCAGTTCCTCCGGGAAAATTCGCGGTAGGGGGATAGCCAGCTTGAATGAGATTTCAAGTTCTACCCTTTTGAGGAGTCTCCACACTGATCTCCACAATGGTTGCACCACTCTACATTTCCACCAGCAGTGGAGAAGTGTTTCCTTTTCCCCACATTCTATCCCACATTTTTTGTTGGTTGATTTCTTTTCTTTTTTTTTTTTTTTTTTTTTTTTTTTTTTTTTTTTTTTTTTTTTTTTTTTTTTCTATTTTTTTGGTGCAGGGTCTCACTATGCATGCAGCCCACATTCATAGTGATCTTCCTGCTTTTTGCCTCCCATGTGCTGGGATTACAGGCGCACGCCACCACGCCCAGATTGTGTCGCCGGCTCAGCGCACCCGAAGGCGGGGCCGGCACGGCTTGGGGAACCAAGGATCGAACACTGGTCCCTTTGCTTACCTAAGCAAGCGCTTAGTCCTCTGAGCTATACCGCTGGCCCTGGTTGATTTCTTTATGATAGCCATTCTTTCTGGAGTAAGATGGTATCTCAGTGTTTTTTCAACTTGCATTTCACAGATGGCTAGTGATATGGAGCATTTTTTCATATATTTATTTGCTTCTTTAACTTCATCCTCTGAGAATTGTGTATTCATCTCAGATGCCCGTTTCTGGACTGGGTCTTTAAATTTGAGGGCCCTAATATATCTTTGTAAATTCTAGAGAGCAGACATTTTTCTGAGTGCTTATTAGTTAAGACTTTTTCAAAATTTGAGGGTTGTGTTTTTACTTTGTTAATAAATTCTTTTGATGTGCAAAAACTTCTTAGGAAGACTTGACCCCAGTTGTTAATTCTTTCAAGTGAATTACATGTGAATACATGTTTGTTCATGAACTCTTTGCGTACTCCTACATCTTCAAGAGTTCTTCCTACTTTCTCTTCCAGGAGATTGAGTGTTTCTGTTTTAATGTTTAGATCTTGAATCCATTTTGACATTAGCTTAGTGCATGGTGATAGATCTGGGTCAAGTGTTAGTTTTTGGCATGCAGAAATCCAGTTTTTCCAGCACCATTTGTTAAAGAGGCTATTTTTCTTCCAGTAAGTGTGTTTGGCAAAGATCAGGTGACTGAGTGTGTTTCTAGAGTCCTCTGCATCTTGTAATCTATTCCATTGATTGTCAGGTCTATTTTGTTGCCAATACCATGTTGATTTTATCACAGTAGCTTTGTAGTATAATTTCAAGTCAGGAATTGTGTTGCCTCCTGCCTTGTCTTTGTTGGCCAGGATTGCCTTTGCTTTTCTAGGTCTTTTCTGGTTCCAAATAAATTTTAGGAATGATTTCTGTAGGTCTGGGAGGTATGTTGGTGGCAGATTGATAAGGTTTGCATTAAATCTGTATAATAATTTTGGGAGTATGGCCGTCTTCAGGATGTTGGTTCTTCCTATCCATATGCAAGGGATATCTTTCCAGTTTCTGAAATCCTCTACAGTCTCATTTCTTAGGGTGCTGTAATTTTCTGTGAAAAGATCTTTGACTTCCTTGGTTAAGTGAATTACAAGGTATTTTATTTTCTGCAGTGCTATTGTAAAAGGTATTGTTTCTATAGTTTCCCTCTCAGTGTGTTTGTTATCTGTGTAGAGGAATGCTACTGAATTTTGAGTATTATCTTTGTATCCTGCTACGCCACTTAATTTGTGTATCAATTCTAGTAGATTCTTGGTGGAGTTTTTTGGGTCTTCCAAGTAAAGTATCAT
>PVKA01009674.1:41482-67464 GCA_004027165.1 Ctenomys sociabilis | reverse complement strand
TTTCTCCTTCCCCTCCTCTTCCCCTCCTCCTCCTCCTCCTTCTCCTTCCCCTCCTCCTTTTCATCCTCCTCCTCCTCCTCCTTCTCCTCGTTCTTTTCTCATTTGGAGTCCTGTTGGTTCCTAAAATTCTCCAACTTGTTTTCTTGTGCTTAAGACTCTTTCTTCAGTCTGTGCATTGTCACACGCCTGCCACTTGCCCCAGAAAGTCCCAGTTTCCTCGGGACACTTCTTCTAGGACCCATCCTCACCGTCCTGCTGATTTCACTCCCGAGTATGTGAGGGTACTTAAGTCGGTTTATGTCAGAGTCATCGCCTAGTGGCCCCAGTGCTTGGGCTTGCTCAGGTCAGACCATCACCCTTTCTTGATGTTGTGTCTAGGCAGGCCCCACACCTCTGTTTCTGTGTGTATGTCTTGGCTTTATTGCTGTTCCTGCTGCTGCTTCTGAAACCAAGTATGTTTAAAAACAGCAACTGTTGAAAATATTTGTGAATATTATAATGGAACAATTATAACAGTAATTTTTCCTCTACTTTGTAATAGTCCGTCCCTTTCTCCAATCATCTCTACAGAGGACGTATTATCTATTCCATACAATCACTGATTTGTTCCCAGGCAGTGCTTCACAGATACTTTTTTGAGCAAAAGGAGTTGCAGCCAAACAGTACCAATGGCACTGCCTCCCTGTCCATGCAGATCAACGCTGCGCTGGGGATTACGAACACTCACCAGCCTTGCCCTGATCCTGGACACCACCACCAAGCACGGGTGTGAGTTTCTCCCATAGCGGTCTAAGCCTGTGTCTTACCGGGCATGTGTGTGGATTTCTACACTACTCTACAGACCAAGGGCTGCATAGTAGGCTTCTTGAAGAAATTTCTTTATCAGCTTTTCCTCTGAGACTTTACTTGTTTTATTTTTTGTGTCAACAATAATATATTACTTTTGACATTCTTGAGTGTGAAGCATTGCCCAGCGAGATGCAATCCGATCTACCAACACAGTTAATAAATATGATTCTTCTGGGCCCCATCAAACCCAGCAGCTAGAAGCACAGGGTGCCTGAGGACACCGCTGCTGAGCATACAGGCTGCTGTGGGGCTGGGAGGGTCCCAGTAAGTGGAAAAATTTCTTACTGAAAACACCCACCTGCTTCCACTTTCTAATGTCAGATTTGGGCTAAAACATATCCACAAACAAATGAAAATGCTGGAACATTTTGTGTCATTTTTAAGTTGGCTATTTCTAAATCTCTCATTATCTGATTGTTACAAACCCTGAATCAACTTCCAGAGCCCTGTGATGTGATCTGTAACAACTTCCACTTGCTGTTTGGTATTTCCCTCAAGAAGGAGGGGTTTGGACCCAGCTGTTCTGTCATTTTGTTGATGTCATTTCCTAATGATTCTTTTAAGTAATAGAACATCTTGTGCTTTTGTGTGAAAAGTCTTTAAGACATAGGGGTAGGCAAAGTGTTCATGAACAAACGTGTATTTACACAGGAAACACTTGAAAGGATCAACAACTAGGATCAACTCTTTTTTTTTTTTTTTTTTTTTTTTAGTTTGAACAGTACTTTATTCATGTATATTAAAATATCTTTTCAACATGAGGTCAATGTACAAATATTTGATGTTCCTTTAGTACAATTTCTTTAAAATGTGATGTGTATTTTATACGTAACAGCCCATTAATTGGAACACTAAATTGTTGTTCCGAAGACTTGATCTGCATGTAGGTTTTCAAAATCCTTTTGAAAAAGTAGATTCACACTCCCCAATTGTTCCAGGCACACACAAATATTTTCTAATAATTGAATATTGTTTTAAAAATGAAAATGGGAAAAAATAGAAAATTTACTTTCTGTCACCTTAGCCACATTTCAAGCACCCAGTCGCTATGTACTGGCTGTCACTGTGGAGAGACAGCTTTAAAAAATGACCTCCTCCCTCGTGTCACTTCAGATATTCATTCTTAAAAGAATGAACATTTTAGCCTTATTTCTTGGAATGATGAGTGATTAATCATGAGTAATTAATATTCTCTATTTCCTTCTTGGCTGGTTCCAAGTTCCTTTTTCCCCTCAACTTTCTTCTGTTCCAAGAGACGGTGGTTGATTTGGTTCAATGGGAATTCTCAACCTGCCACTGAACCGGCTCAGTATCATGGGATTAGTTTAGTGCTGTAGGTCTCTCTGGAACCTATCTCGAGTTCAGTGTTCCTATTTTAATCACAGGCAGCCCTTTGTAATTTGCAACTTCATATTTTCAGAGTACTTTCATATCTAGTTTGATTGTAGTAAGTGGGTAATAGCAGGTCTGATATTCCATCTTATAGATAAGAAAATGTTTTTAATGGAGGTTTATCCAGTATATTTGCCCAAGGCACATAGATAATGCATTTATTTTTATGCTTTATTTATATTGAGGCTTTATTGTGTTGCCCAGGCTGGTTGCAAACCTCCTGCTTCAGCCTTCTGATCATCAAGGATGTCATTAGCTGTGCCCAGCAAGTCACATTTCTTATCTTGCATTCTTGTGCCTTTGGACTACACATAGCACAGTTCCTCTCAGGAAAGGCAGTGAGAGTGTGACAGACCTCATTCTTTTTTGTTTGTTTGGTTGGTTTTTGTTTTTGTGGAACCAGGGATTGAACTCAGGCCCTTGCACTTGCCAGGGAAGCGCTTATTCCACTGAGCCATCTCCCTGGTCCCTAAACCCATTCTTACATGTTCTGTTTAGTCCTACAATGTATCCTAGGGAGTACTAAAAGTTCTCAAGAGCTTTTATAAATCTCTTGTTCTTAGATCACATTACCACTTGTATCAGCTCACACTACCTGAAATAAACTGGAAAACCACTCAGTTGCCCCAATGTTTATAAGAAATTGCATATTCTCTCTTTTAGAGCACACCATTCTTAGGCCCACTCAAATTACTGTCTTGCAGTGTGACAGCCAGGAAGATCGCATGTCCTTATTTATGTATATGTAGACCCATGAAATAAATGGGAAAAGAGCTAGTACAATGGCAAGAAGCAGCTGAATTCTTCTACCAACTGGATTCTTTGAGGAACTGTAGCAGAGGCTCATCAATGCTGTGATAATCACTAGGCCAGACAGCTCCCTGCCTTCTTCCTCGTGTAGGATGCTGTGCTGTGCATGCAGCAAGAGGGAGTACGCCAAGCCAGCAGCCCACACCAGGCAGAGCAGGATGTGGATTGCAGAAACGCTCTTCCAAATAAAGCTACCGGTGACAAGAGGGTTGAATCCAACAAGCAGGGTCAGCACAGCAGGTATCATGTACACCACCACCCACAGCTCGGCGTCAGGGTCGTTGACCTGCACGAAGGCTGCCAGCGCGAAGAAGGTGGCCATGAGCAAGTTGCAGGCCCGCCACAGCCGGACCGCCCAGAGCGCCCCGCGCCCGGCGGTAGCTGCCATGGCCGGCGCTAGGATCAACTCTTATTGAGAAGTTTTTGCACATCAAAAGAAACTGAACAAAGTAAAAAGACAACCCACAAATTTTAAGAAAAATCTTAACTAATAAGTACTCAAACAAAGGTCTGCTCTCTGAATTTATAAAGAACTAAGATAAATTAGGGCTGTCAAATTTAAAGACCAATCCAGAAATGGGCATCTAAGATGAATATACACTTCTCATAGAACGAAATTAAAGAAGCGAATAAATACATGAAAAAATGTTCTACATCACTAGCCATTGGTGAAATGCAAGTTAAAACAACACTGAGATACCATCTCACTCCAGAAAGAATGGCTATCATAAAGAACTCAACCAACAACAAATGTTGGAGAGGATGTAGAAAAAGGGAACACTTCTCCACTGCTGGTGGGAATGTAGACTGGTGCAACTATTGTGGAGATCAGTGTGGAGATTCCTCACAAAACTAGGACTAGAAATCCCATTCAAGCCAGCTATCCCCCTACTGGGAATTTTCCTTGGCAAACTGACAACATCATATCATAATGATATATGTGTACCTATGTTTATAACACCACAATTTGTGATAGCAAAATCTTGGAAACAACCAAGATGCCCATTACATGAGGAATGGCTAAAAAAGATGTGGCATTTTTATACAATGGAGTATTACTTAGCTATAAAGAATGATATGTTTGAAGCATTTATATTTAAGTGGATGCCACTTGAACATACACTCATAAGTGAAATATACCAGACACACATGTGCAAATATCATATAGTCTCCCTAGTATAAGAAATCAAAAGAAGATATAAAAATAGGAAGGTATAACAACAACTAAAAAGAACTTTCAGATAGGGTAAACTGAACTGCATAAGTTGCAGGATAATAATCAGCTTCTCTTCAGGATGGTTAACCTAAGTTTGCAGATCAAAAATTGCAGAAATGGAAGGGCTTCAAGATAAGCCAACATTGTGGCCCTAGCCTTTCAAGGTCAATGAAGACTGAGGACATAGGAGAACTTGTACTATAACATCATGGAACTCAGTTGTGCCCTGAATTTTCTTGTCAAGGAAATTATGGAGCCACACAGGAATACGATACATGATGTATAGTGTGCCTAAGGAGAGTCACATGGAGAGAAAACTTTCTCTCAGGCTTTCACAGAGAGCAAATTGGTAAAGCAATGGCTGTGACTCATCCACATGGCTGACACTGACAAAGGATCTACAAAGTGAGGTACGGGGTTACAGGATAACCCCTGAGGGGCTTGACTGACCTCAGCAGATACATTTTTTGTTATATCGGTCTTGCTTAATCTCTACCTTAACCATCCAGCAGAAAAGTACAAAAATGAGGTATATAAAATAAGGCCATATTAATAAGCTGAGCTGTAAATGGCTCTAGTGAACAACTTCTTCGGATAACCCACTAATATTGTGGACTGGTGGACTGTGTTGGATTGTTTCACTGAATTCAAGCACCTATAATAAATGAATGACAGTAGAATAGCAATCTTTGAAAGAACAAGAAAAGGGGGGGCAGGATACAAAGGAAGAACCATTCTGTGTTGTATAAACAGTACAGTTAGGATAAATATGCAGTACTTTTGCATAATTGTATTAGAAGAAAGATTTGCACTAATAGTTTTTGGACAGGATATTCTGTCAGCTTCTTATACTATGGACAACCACTAGGAAGATATCGATGTAAAAAGTATTAATTTTTGAAACTGTACTACAATTCAGCTTTAAAAAAGATAAGTATACAGCTACATCCTCTTAATTCATTGATTAGAGGCATCTGCTCTAATAGTGTTTGTAAACAGAATATCATGTATTACCTTATACAACAAAAAACGACTACAAAACCTACATGTAATGTATTAATTATTGAATCTGTCCTAATAATTTGATTTGAAATGGTCTCATTGCTATTTGTTCTTCAATAAAATAAAATAAAATAAAAAATGAAGTCTTTAAAATTGGGATCTTTCAGAGTTGTGTATTTTCCAATAAGGCTTGACTTAAATGGCTGTGTGGCTGTGTCAAGTTGGTGAAAAGTCATCTATAGAAATCTGTAGTGAATCAAAAAATTGAAACAACTAGGAAAGAATAACTGATCAACTTCAAGCCAGGCGAACATGGGGACAATAGAGAGGTTTTCAGGTTTCCTCTCTGATTTAATCCACAAACTGACATTCAGAGAATGGCCCATGAACACGGAGGTTAATAAACACCACGGTGTGGTCTGAAGATTACAGGGGCGTAGAGAAGGGCTGCCGAGTGCCCACCGCATCACGGCTGATCCTGCTGCACTTGGTGTCCGTGACACCACTGCGATTAGAGAGGCTCTTCTGAATAATTAAAGCTGCACACACTTATTCATAGATTAGAAGTTGATCTGAAATACTGGAAACTGGAGGTCAGTCATTAATCTTAGCTCACAGTGAATGCAATGGTAAAACCAGGTTTGCAAAAGCTTAGCCATGAGACGTGCGTGCACTGCTGTGCAGCTCCTTGTGCCTTCTGAAGTGCCTTCACTTCTTCCTGTTGGGATCACTTGTTATAATATGCAAAGGAAGTGTAATTAATTAATTTTGAGTGGAAATAAACTGGTATTCAACTGTATAAGGAGAACTAAATAAGACAAAATAAAGACTAAACTTGGACAAGAGGTTAGGGAAAAACTACCTCATGAATGGAGTGAAAGAAAAGAAAAAACTTGATCATTGAACCTATTGAGAAATAGATGTGAGAAGAGAAGATAAACTGTGTCCTCAGGGCTAACAAAGGAGGCAAGGAAGTTTAAAAAATCAGAAATAGCCCATAAAGAAATGTGCTTGAAGAAACATTTGAAATTGAATGCTGAGTTTTCCCCCAAAATGTGTGCAGGCAGGCATGCTAGTCAACTGCAGGTACTTCTCACCTAGGAGAGGAAACAGGAAATTTATCTCCAGCAGTTATTTGAAACCACATGTAAAAGACAAGAAGCCCAGAAGAAAATGGCCTGTGCTTCACCAAGGTAAGTCCGTTTTGTGGAGGAGTTCCTCCTCCCAAGCAAGGCGCATAGGAGGGTCTGCAGCATCACTGGAGCACGCTATGTAGATGCCAAGCTAAGTGGCCATCTTCAGCCTTGTCTTGGCATCATGAGCACTATTGGCAGGAATATTGGTATTACAAAATTTGCAAAAAGAAGAATATCAACAGAGTTGATGCCGTCTTACATTTTGCAAGATACCAGATATGAAAAAAATATGGTGAATTGCTTTTATTTACTGATGTAGCAAACCACTGGCATTGAATTCTCCTCAGAATGGTTCCCTGGCTGCCAGCACGCCGTTCTGACCCTTCTTGCACTTGCCGAAGTGCCTGTGCTGGCCTGGGACACCGAGCCCCTCGCCACATTTAGACAACATGGTCGTTTCAGTCTTGAGGGAATGCCAAAGGTCTCACAGTGCCAGATGTACCGAACAAATGAATGTAGACACACCACAGTGCTTTTAGGAGCCGATCCTGTAGGCCAGCATTTGGCTGGGTGTCTGCTGGAGTTCTGACCTCACTTGTCAAGCCCTTCTCAAAAGAGAACTTGGCAGAATTGTTTCCAAAAGTGCCAAGAAAAACAGAGCAAGTGCGTGCCAAGTGGAGGGAAGACTGTGCAGAGCCAGCTCACAAGTGGGTTTTGATCACCGGATCGAGAGCCCGAGAGCCACCAGCACCCATTCAAAGTGGTGCTCCCTGGCATCAAGGACTAATAGAATCCTGCCCTGCAGAGCAGAGCAGACACACAGGGAAGGAGACAAGCTGGGGAGCAGGCAGAGGCAGCATTTCCAGGGGCGCTGTGACGATGCCTCCGGAGAGCTTCTGGCCGGTCCAACGGGGGAGGGCTCCTGCTTGTGTAAACTGGAGACATCTTAAAAAAGGACTTGCTGCTGTGGCACAGACAGTGATCTGAGCACAAATAATAGGTTTTAGGGTAACGTTTCTTTCCAGTCAAAATGACACGACATCAGGATGAGCTGTCTTATAAATGAGATGGGAGGATCACTAAAAGGATTTGCTTTAAAGGTCAATATTCAATTAATGTAATTGCTAAGATACTGACTTGGGGCTTGATTTATGAGTAATTGCAGGACTAAAATGTCCTGGTTTTGGAAATCAAAGCAATTTTCAGTTTACGTCATAAGTTGCAACCTCATACAACTAAAGCGATCGGCAGAGCACAGCCTGCAGGATGGGAGCGGCGCACTGAGTACAGGTTCCCAGCCAGTCCTCTCAGGCGTCTCTGTCCTGGCATGGCCGAGGCTAAGAGTCTTTCTTCACCAAAGTAAGACTGGTTGGTGTAAGACCACACACAAAGCAAGCCTTATCAGTGTGAATGCAGTATTTTTAAAGCATATTCTCATTTAAATGGCATGATAGGTAATATTCTAAGACCTTATACCTTCTCTATTGCGCATTATTCAGAAGAACCGAAAGGCTCAGTGCTACCAAGCTTCCCACAGGAATATTGACAGGGTTGGCCCCAGTCGTGAACCTGAATTAGAGCGCCCATGGTCCAACATGCAGGATCGCTGCTCCTGCAGAGCAGACAGGATGAAGCGAGAAGCAGCAGCTTGGAAGCACAGAAGAGAGGGAGACCAACAGGGCAGCAGTGGGACTTCCCCACCGTGCCTGGGTGCAGCAGCCATGGGGAGCCCCTGGCCCAGTCCGTGAGCCTTTGGAATGGCAGAGTATAACCTTTATGTTTCCCCAAGCGCTACCAACTTCTGGTTTTCAGGCAGACCAATGTTTTTCCAGTTTTGCTCAGTGTGAGGGCATCTCTGTGGTTTAACAGCAGCATACCCTGTTTGAGTCACGGCGTCTGGACAATACACACTCAGTGTGCATCCCCGAGTGAGCAGAGGAGAGGCCCAAGGTGCCTCCGATGTGAGCAGGCTCAGTCCTGCTTAGCCGGCTCCCGCAGAACCAGAGTGGAGAAGGGGGCCACGGGAGAGAGCGGTAGCACTCCACAGCAGGCAGGAAGCGTAGAAGGAGTGCTCAGGGAGGCAAACACCTTCCAGCTTGGCTCCAGTGACCCCAGCCCCGGTCGAACCCCCATCACCTGCCACATGTTGAGCTCCCCATTTAGTGTGTGAATCCAAGGGACACTCAGGAAGCCACCTCTGAGCACACGAGGCTGTGGTGACTCTAGCACAAAGCTTTGCAGTGGAGAAGGGCTAATTCCACAATGCCAGGCCCACTTTGTTTTTCAATTCCTTTAAAGACACACACTGAGCAACTAATCCGTACACTACAGGATAAGGGAAAGGTGTGAGGAAGGTGGAGAAGAGTGCATCTTTGCCTGAGATGAGCCAAAATCAAGAGTAAGTAAGCCTTTGCTGAGGGCGATGAACCAAGCTCCAGAGCAGGGACTCACTTCTTATTTACTTGTGAGGTGATTTCTGCAGGAGATGTGGAAGCATGATATTTAAAGCAGGTAAACGAGCTCCTGGGACTAAAGGGCCAGGGTGCTCAGCGGGTTGTGGCTCCTCTCTGCTTGCGCGTTGGACCCTGGTGTCACTTGATGGTGCGTGAGCGGACGAAAAGCGATCTCAAGAGCCAGGCATGGTGGCGCATGCCTGTAATCCCAGCACTCAGGAGGCTGAAGCAGGAGGATTGTTTTGAGTTTGAGAGCAGCATGAGCTACAAAGTGGGCTTAAGGCAGCCTGAACTGCACAGTGAGACCTGTCTCAAAAAGACAAAAGAAAAAAAAGCAATCTCAAGACAGCTTTTTTGTTTGTTTGCTTATTTATTTTAAATGTATTTGGTACAGGGTCTCCCTACGCAACCCGGACCTGTGGTGATTCTCCTGTTGTCAGCTTCCCCGTGCTGGGAATGCAGGCGTGGGCCGCCATGCCCACCCCCGGTCCCTGAGCTTGCCTAAGCAGGCGCATACTCGCTGAGCTACGTAGCAGGCCTCTTCTAGACTACTTTTAAAAGTCAAGTAGGATCATTTTCCAAGCTCTGTTCCCTCTAAATTTTATTTCTCTTGTACTATTTCATTGTACGCTGTGCCCACCCCCAGTTGTATGCAGATTCACTGACTGGGGACAATTCAGACAAAGTTCTATCCTATCCAGTGTTAAGGAAGCCTTGTAAAATGAAGCTCACAGAGGGGATCACCTCTGCTTATCTTAAGGATTGTGGATGACTAAAATGAGTCAGTGCTTCTGCTCTAGGCCTTCATGCTAATAATTTTCAAAGAAAATTAGGTGAACCACTCCAATCTGTCTTTACCCTCCAGAAACTTATAAGAATTGTGAAAAAAACCTACAAATAATTGATAACTGAAGTAGGAAGAAAAGGCAGAAGAAAGAAGCACGTAGCTTTGCGCTGTGTTGGAAACACTGCCATGCTGGGCTGGTGGAGCCAGGAAAGCTGCCTTCTTCCTCCTCCTCCTCTTCCTCCTCCTCCTCCTCCTCCCCCTCCTCTTCCTCCTCAGCTGCCACTGTCACTGCTTCCTCCTCCAGAGGCAGAACCGCAGGTCCTTACTCTCAGGATCAGGAGCTGGAATGTGGAGATCAGGTGCAACCGTGTTGCCCCAGGCCTGCTCGCTCGCTCGGATTGGAAGAGAAGAAGGGCAGTTCTTTCCAGTCAGCCAGGAAGAGGCAGAGACCAGGGCTGCTGCTAGGGATTATTGATTGGAGGCATAATGGGGAATCCACGGGTGGCCACTCAGGAGACCATATTTAGGGTCAGCCATTATGTCAAAAGATTGTGTCATCCCTCTGTGTCCTGGTCCTGATTCATGCTCCGCAGCTGCTTCCCTTCTCTCCCCTGCCTGAGCTACCATGACAAGTGCTGAGGCGGAGCCCAGCTAGGCTTGCCGGGGCGCGCTGGAACTGCGATGGTGTCGCCTGCAAGTCCTGGTCCTCCCTCCACTGCTTCCTGGTCTGTGCCTGTTTATTCTTCTTTGTTCATGCATGTTTAATCAATGCCTCCTTCCTGCCAAGTGTATTTTATCTCCCCCCGGACTCCTTGTTTTCCTTGCTCTGCCGGCATATTCTCTTGCATATTCTGGTTTACACAAATATTATCAGTTCAATTGAGCAGGTAATTACGGAGTGATATCTCTATACCACGCTCTGAGGCCAAACCTGGGGAGGCACACACGACTAAGATATAATTTTTGGCTTTAGCAAATGTGCTGGTGGTGTGCTAGCGGTTCTTGCCAGTTGTTCCTTCGCTTGTGTTCAGCTGGTGAATGGTGTAGTAACTTTTCCCCCACTCACAGCTGGGCGCCAGCAATTTGCGTGCCTTTGTAGCTCCACACATGTGGCCTGGGTGGTCCTTGTCTGACGCTGTGGCCCGATCGCGTGGACATCAGCGATGCACACAGTGGGGAGGGACAGAAGGCTGAGGGGGACGTTCTCATGCAGGGGGAAGGGGCCTTCGCCTGTGCATAGAGCTGCACATAGGTACTCAAGAAGCCGCTTGACAGCATAGATGTGGTCAACTTTTTTAGAATGGTCCTTGATAAGCTAATCCTAAATTCGCCTAATTGATGACATCTAGAAAAGCAGAACGTGGCTCAAAGAATGATCTTACACAACCAATATCCTGGCATGAGCTCCGTGTGGGCAGCATGCTGTGTTTGATTCAGAAATCTAACAGTTGTCTCCATCTAAGGAGAACTTGGCCTGGATATGAGTCACCTAACAAACTCTGGACTCACCTCCGGGGTGCACGAGGCCTCTACTCTCCATTCAGTACAAGTAGGGAAGCAGCTGCAGATAGCTCATGTGGCAGACCTCACTGCCACGGCTGTTGCATTCCGGGCCCTAGAGACCCTCAGAGGGCCACCCCAGGAGCCTTCCAGGCAGGGAGTGAGGCAAAGAGTAAGGCTAAGCATCCTTGAGGGGAAAGAGCCACTGGACACCAGAGCAGTGGGCGACAGCTGCAGGACGTTTGGAGCCCAAGGGGCCCGAGCGGTGTGCACTGCGGAGCTCCATCCCTGACGAGTGACACTATCATACCTTGGGGACGGCCTCCTCTCACCGCAGCGCTACACCCAAGGACAGCCCGATTTGTTTCCAGACCAACACAATCTGCCCCCACCTGCTCCTCTATTCTGACATGGTGCATTCTGCCTTCATTAAAAAAACAAAACTAAAAACCAAATAAACAGAACTACAAAACACAGAAAGAAACCCGTTTCCATTTTACATCTAACTCTTCTTCAAGAATGTGTACAACTTTAAAGTTCTTGTAAAATCTTTTATAAAAATATTGCAAAGATTGCAGTTAATACACTAAAGATGTTTAAATCCAAGTATCAGATTAATTGCCTCTTGAAAACAGAGAGACTGTCTTTAGGAATATCTAATTCAGGATTTAGTACTGAAGAGAATTTCCTCAGCCATGGCAGATGCATAAATGAAGGGGCACATGGCTGCCTCAGAGTTTTGAGTGATTAAATCTGTGGAATGTGTGTGTGGTTCCATAACTCCCAGCAATTATGCTGTGAATATAAATGTGCAGTACAGATTCGGTCCTGCTGGGGCTCACTTATGTGTTCTCTCTCTCTCTCTCTCCCTCTCTCTCTCTCTCTCTCTCCCTCCCTCCCTCCCTTCTACTTTTTGCAGTTTCCCAAAATCCCTTCAGTCACAAAATGGGTTCTAGAGCTTGTCCACCTGAAGTAGCATATTTAGAAGTTGTTCTAGGAGCACTGCCATTTGGATTCAGGATATTGTTCACATCTGGGCTCCACAGCTGTCACCTCTTGCCCACAGGCAGTACCCTCTTTGAGAGATGAGATTTCACTGTGGAAAACTGGTGCAGACAAAGATCCCATGTCCCCTGAGGTGGTCCTGAGACCTAACAGCTTGAACATACTGAACAGTCACTGCCAGAAAGCTCCAGCCCCTCTTGGCTTGGGTCCCGATCACAGGTTCTTAAAAGTGAACCCGACACCGAAGCTCCCATGCTTGTCATAGACACGCAGGTGCCCAGCTTCTATTGCTCTGAACAGCTGTGCTCCTCTCCTAGAAGAGGTTGGTCATTTTGTAAGTCTTACCCCTGCAGCTTGAAATCATAAGAGGAATGGATTTCTACCATGCTAAGCCCAGTTCACAGGAAGCAATTGGTTTCTGTTACAACAAAATAACATTTGCAGCTTGAGATGGCCTTCAATGGGTGCCTGCTTCTTGGGGTTCAGCGGCTCCTTGATGGCGTGCAGTGTGCTTCATGATCCAGCTGACTGACACCGCTTGACTCAGAGCCACCACTTTAACAAATGAGAACAATGAAATAAGGAAGAAAGGGAGAGATTCCAGCTATTCAGTGTGTTTGGATATTGCACTTCTATGAATAAATGATCTTCATTAAGACTTTCCTCATATTCGTAGCTTAATGTCCTGCAATATTAGAGTCAACCTCATTAATGAGTGAATACATGATGCTTCACGTGGGAGAATCTGCATCAGAAACTGGAGTAAAATAATGACAGTCATGCGTCTGCTTTGGAAATATGTTTGATGCTGTGGCCACGATGCAGAGCACTAACCACTACAGGATCATGGTGTGCTACTGGGGATGTGGAAGTCTGTTAGAGACTATTTAGTTTGCTGTAAGGATTGTGAAGCAAAAGACCAGAAAATTTTAGAGAGAAACAAGGTTGTGTTTCACACAGGGCTTCTCCAAACTGTGCCAGGCTGGTAATATCAACATGACTCAGAGTAGGATGTATACCTAAAACTCAAGCTGCCTTTAAAGCAGATGAAATTATCATCTCGAAGATTAATGACTCGAATGAGTAAAACCAACCAACAGTCAGTATCTGTTGAGAAAACATGTCCATCGGGGAGAGCGAAGACACACGCAGCAGTTCCAGAAACGTCTGCAAGCATGTGGCAGTGAGTGGGAAGTCAGGGATGTCCCCAGCTTTCCTGCATTTTTCTCTAAACTGTTGCTTTCTCTTGGCCTCCCTATGGATGGGGCCTCACTCCAGAAGACAAAGGAAAGAGGAAAAGCTTCCTGTAATCCTGGCACTTGGGGAGGCTGAGGCAGGAGGACAGGACACTCAGGCCTAGCCTGTGTGACGTAGAACCGTGTGGGTTGCAGGAACTGTATGTAACCACTAGCCTGCACACGTAGTCCATATAGAGAGAGGGACTGGAGAAGTAAGCTCAGTGTGAAGGCTCAGGGCGCAATTCCAGAGCCGAAGAAGGGGAACGAGGCCAGCGCTTCCTTTTGGAGCCAGTTCTTGCAGGTGGCCGCCTTCACCACACTGGTTTTAGCTGCAGGACTGAGAAGCAGATCCTGAAGGTCGCAGCCCCAGCCCCAGGCTGACCTGGTCACTTTGCTCCAGTCCGGCAGCGCTCTTCACCCACCACGGCCCTGTGCTCTGGCCTCTGACTCCAGGGAGCACAGGATCGGGGCTGGAGAGCCACTTTGGCTCCCTGCCTCCTCTGTGGACATCTGGACCCAGCCTCAGAGCTCCGCATCTTTACGTCAAGCCCAGGCCGATCCTATTTCTGCTCGATTTGGTATTGGACGGTGTTGTCCTCACCAGTTCCTTAGGAAGATAACATGATAATTGTGTTGGTGGTGGGAAGAAATTTTCTTTGAAGACACATTGCACTGCTCTATAGCTGACCACTTTGCATGTGCTAATAGGGCTTCATTTAGGAACAAAAGGAGAAAAAGGAAAAGGACACTTTTAGTATAATAAGGCTTCCTCAGGTCCCCGCATCTTTCTGTAAATGATTTAGATTAAATATTTAATTAAGTAATTAACATTAATTTTAAACATATATAAATAGGATGATTATTCTAAAATCAAAAACGCAATCACTGGCACACTGGTGATGTTTCATATATGTTATGTTTAATTTTCTGTCTTCTACCAATTGATTTAAAATAAAACTGAATAATCTATGATCTTAAATATCCTTTTTAATGCTATCGTTTATTATTAAACACACTTCATTTAAATGGCTGCTGCTGCTTGGAGGAGCTTTACAAGAGCTCTGAAGAACTCCATGTTCCCAAGCTATTTCTTTCTGGGTTTTTTTTTTTTTTTTTTTTTTTTTTTTTTTTTTTTTTTTTTTTTTTTTTTTTTTTTTTTTTTTTTTTTTTTTTTTTTTTTCTTTTTGGTAAATACACATGTGTCAGATGCTACAGGGACCATGTGTCAGCGCTAATTAGACATCTCAGCGGGCAATTTCTCCAGGCATTCATGATGCCCGTATCGTTCTTGGTACATGAAACTTACTTTTGAAACCGCTGATTGCTGTAATCTACTAAAATATTCTAGCATCCACCTGTATCTATTTCCTGCTTTCCGGCCAAGCTCCCTGATTTCTGACTTTGATTGGGTGTCAGGGCCGGTGCTGCCTCCCTGCTCTCTTCCTGACATTAGCTAAATACTGAAAAAAAATTTTCCAAAGCACGTATTTTTGACACTCATACATGAAAGCGGCAAAGTGGCAACTGCCATCAGGGTGATGACACCTGGCTAAGACCTTCCTTTGCGCCCTCACGGTTACGGTCTGGGCGTGACGCCCTGCGCCAAGTGCCAGAGCTGACGGCGGTGGACTGCAGCAGGGGCCGGCTGCGCGCCGGGTCCTCCAGAGCCAGGACGCCCTGCGGAGCTCGCCTTGGAAGGTGCGGCCCTCCGAAGCGGCGCGCCGGGGGACCTGCCCGGCCATGTGCTCTAAGGAAAGCTGCCAAACTGCCGCTTACAACTTCAATTCTAAAGGAGGGATTAGTGTCACAGAACTCATTTTTCCAGAAACAACACTGAATATTCCATAAAAGTGTGACACCAGCTTACCAGCTTCTTAAATAAAATGTTTGCTTCATTAACTCTGCTTTCTCACCACAGCAGTTGGGAAGTACGCCATTGTTGCATGACTTTTTATACATGACACCTTTTAAACGTGAGGCATTAAATACTGTCATTGTCCGGGGTTCTTATAAGGTGAACAATATAATACATGCCACGCTTTAGAATATTATTTTGTAAGGAATCACCCAAGAATCATATAAAAGAAGTGCAGGAAAGGCTGACAGTTCAGTGGTGGCAGCCAGAAAATCTATTCCAGTGAGATGAAGGGTCTATGCCAGCAGGCTGAGGGATCTAGCTGGGGTGAGTAAGTGACACCCAAGGTAGGCAGCAGAGCTCCCCCGAAAGCACCACAGCCACCTCAGCAACAGTGAGGTCCCGAGAGCCTCAGTGGTGAAGGAAGCCAAGTGCCCATCCGGAAGCCAACGCAACCAGCTTCTCCAGGAGGCGGCGCAGGGCACCGTCTTCCCCCTCTGAGCCAGGAAGCCACGCTCAGGATGAGGACCGGAGCCCCTCCAATGACAAGGCCCTCGAGCAGAGCAGCGCACGAGAGCCAGCGGCACCCACAGCCCCGACAGCTTCTCCACACAGCGTCCCTAAGAGGCAGCGTCAGTCTCCTGCTCTGCCTTTTCTGCTGCTGGTAACAATCCTCAGGTGGGGCTCCCGCACCCAGCACCAGGCTCGGTCAGTTCAGCTGGGTGTAAGAAGTCGACCGCCAGCTACGCAGCCACTACAAACACTGATAAAGACAGTATATTTGGACTCAGATGCGCACTGAAAGACTTGCTCCCCAGTGAACGCACGCCGCCGGCCTCCGGGGAGACGCAGTCATGCAGAAGGAACTGAAATGGTGCACCACTTTCAGCTGAGCTTAAATCTCTTTCTCGGTGTGGACATTAGAAAAAAAGAGGGGGAAGCCGCACTTCTGGAGTCGCCAGTTGACCCAGGCATGCACTCCGACCAAAAGCACCGGCCTCCTGTGCTCAACTTGTGCCTTGCTTCTCTGCGCTGTATACGACTTTTCAAATACGACTTTAGTTGAGCTTGGTTGTAGGGTGGGCACATGCCCTAAAACTCTTTGTGGGGTGCTCAGTGCGGACAGTTGTACTGCGGACTTCTACTGGTCTAGTGAAAGGAATGATGCCTAAATGGCTTCTACTTTTTTCTTCTTTTGAATTTTTGGACCAATTTTGCAAACTTATATCTGGTAATCTGAACAGCTAATTTGAGACAACAATATGCAGTGTAGCAGCCATTGCTGAATTCTTACCGTTCTGCTTGGAGTTCAGTATCACTAGTATCATACAGGTGAAGTTTTATATCATTTCTAATTCTTCTTTACTATTTTTTGTTCTCTTAGAGAAAAAGAAATAGAAACCTAGGTGTTGAAAATGCAAGAACAGTTTGTTTTCAGACCTTTTAAAGATGTCAGCAGCTACTTATGAAGCAAAGCCCCTCCCCCACAAAAGAGGGAAGCCACCATATTGCTTTGAGCCCAGAGTGCACCCCAGACTTGGCACCTTCAGCAAGGCAGCCCCTCCTGTCACACAGGTGCTTTATCAGCCAAGCCAACCCGGCAGGAACCGCCATTCTTACGCAAATGGGGTTCTAAGGCTCAGTCACAGCCTATCTTTCACTGTTTCTCTTTCCTTTGAAATTAATAAATGCTCAGCAGTACTCACTGCCTCAGCTCCAGACAAGATCTTCAGGAGCGCACCAAAGTGTTTTTTTTAAAATAATTTTATTGAGAAACAAGTAATAATGAAACAGTTCCAAAACTGATTAGTAGGACAGTTTCAATAAAAAATACATTGCACATTGTTGTCTTAGTGGTTATTCATTTACAAGATGCAGGCGTGATACCCTGTCCACAAACACTATTAGAACAAATGTTTCTTCTCACTGAATTAAGAGAAAGTATCCTAACTATTTTGAATATACAGACACAAAGTGGGCATTCATTTGTATCCCCTTTTTTGTTTAGTTTTGTCAGAGAGGGGTATTCCATTGTCATTTAAATATTGTAGGTGTGTGAATTGACCTTATCAGATACAAAAGTTACATTTCTTGTTATGTAGGTCTTGCTTTATCTTGGTCTTAACCATCCAGCAGAAAACTATAAAAACAAAGTGTAAAAAGTAAAGCCATATTACTACGTTGAGCTGAAAAAGGCTCAAGCCAACAACTTCTGACGTTGCCAGTCTTGTGGAACACTCACTACTATTCTAGACTACTGGACTATTTTGGAATATTTTGCTGAATTCACACATCTATAATATGTAAATTACAAAACTAGAGATAAAAAGAGGATACAAATGAACAACCATTTTGTATCTGTATATTCAAAATAAGATAGATATACAGCTACATTCTTTTAATTAAATGAATAGAAATACTTGTTTTAATAGCATTTGTAAACAGGATATCATGTCTGCATCTTGTGTAATGAATAACTACTAAGATAACAATATGCAATGTATTTCTCATTGAAACTGTCCTAGTAATTTGATTTGAAACTGTCTCACTGCTATTTGTTTCTCAATAATATTATGGGAAAAAAGTAATGCCCCAGAATTCTGGAAATACAAAAAAAAAAAAAAAAAAAATGCAGAGCCATAAAGGAGACACTGGGGAGCCCGAGGGAGCCCAAGGCCGGTCACATATGTGAGTCCAGCCCGGGAGGTTAGTGAATTAGTGAAAGTCGGTCCCAACATAAACTGTGGTATGCCGCTCTGTGGTCACGCCACAGGTGGTTGCCCACGTGCACACACAGGTAAGTTAGATAAGTGAATACACGTAGGTGTCAACACTGGACATTTATTATTAGCCGATGGAGGGAAAGTGCTCTAGCTGCTTGCCCCTCCCCTAAGGTAGGAGGTTATCAGCACACAGTTTTAATCAGAAAAGAGCTGCTTTATTTCTTAAGTGTTAAAATCATGCCTCTTCATAAAGTTGTTAAATACTAAATATATTAAAAATCACTGGATGAAACCTACAGCTTTTGGTGAATTTCTCTCTGTTTTTACAAGTGAGAACAACAGAGACAGAGATAGAAGCTATCACAAAATTTACCTAAATGTACCTAATGGTATTTTACAAATTTATATGTACTTACACACCTACTTTAGACAAGGTTTCACTTAAAACTGTGGGGCTTTGTGAGTGTTTGAGAAGTATTGCACAGTGAGAGGCATGCAGGTCTGAAGGCTCACTGATCGGATTGCTTTGAAATTTTCAAAAGACGGATTATGTTCAAAGTGTGACTCATTGTACAGCTTTCCGTACACAACATTGGGAACATACCTTCTTTACCACTCAAAGAAATGAAAATTAAAAGCAATCCCTTATTTACTTACTTACTTAGTATAGGGTCTCACTACACATATCAGACTCATAGTAATCCTCCTGTTTCAGCCTTCCCAGCACTGGGATTACAGGCATGCACCACCACACCCCTAGCCGGCAGGCACACCCTAGACTCCAGGCTATCATGGCATGTGGTACCAGGGATTGAACCTAGGTCCTTGGGCTTGCTGGGAAGGCACTTAGACTCCTAGGCTCTCTCCCCAGCCCAAGTAGTGAAATGTTTTCAGTGACTGACATGAACTGAATGTTTTCAAATAAATCACCATATATTTCCTATGACAACGTTGACCTATAGTTTGCTTTTATTATCAGGATTTGAGAAATTATATCACTTTGTACAAAAGAGATTTTTTTTTCTTTTCTTGGCAAAACTGGGGATTGAACTCAGACCCTTGCACTTGCCAGGGAAGTGCTTACTTCAGTGAGCCATGTCCCCAGCCCTGAGATTTTTTTCTTGTCTTTCTGTATTTGTCATGTTATTTCACTGATGTAAAGTATTATTTGTATTTCTTTTCCTTGGAACACTAATTATCAGGGCAAGTTTTCATTTCATAAGATAATCTTCTTTTAAAATAAATTAGGGTTACACCACACACACACACACACACACACACACAACACGCACGCACACACAATATATGTATTATTTCTATAAAAATATTAAACTACCATAAACCAATCTGACCAATTTCTTGAGTAAATCCAGTGTTAAAAATAAAACAATAATGAGATACTGATCACAATATACAAATAAAAGAAGTTCTGGCATCTGATGTAGTACTATGCAGCAGAGAGTTAAACTTTTTATGTATGTTCTGGAGTTACACTATGAATGTTCCTAAATTAGGGTATTCTGAAAACTACAGAAATGTGCATAAAATGAATTTTTTCATGGAATCTGTAATTAAAAATGAATAGCCAACATATTTTGAATGTTCAGTTCAGTTTTGCTTCTACTTTAAATGTTTTATTTAATTGTGCTTTCTAATTGTAGGTTGTTTATATGTGAAGAAAGCATTTTATATGGAACACATCGTACCATGTGCTTTACTATCATTGCTTAGCTTTTCCATGAGATTGCATCACATTCTTTGAGTTTCTACTTAGACAGACATGTTATCTGGAAATTAAAATTTTACTAATTAATTTTCATTCTGCAAATATGTTTCAGCCCCTGGTCTGACTGTTGTCACTAGTACTCAGTTTGATTTTGAAATAAAAATGGAGAGAGAAGGGCTGCTCTTACCTTGCTGCCAAGCCCAAGGTTGAAATGCTGGTCTCTGACCAGCACTGTTGATGTCAGTGGTGAGCTCCCAGTACGTCTATCTGGCTGTGATGCAGAACTTCTCAGCTGTGTGCTCCAGAGTTGTGTCATGGATGTTTGAAGTTTCGTAAAATACCTACGCCTATGGTACAACTACATTTTGTCACTTATTCTATTGACATGAAGTATGGTACTGACTTATGAAGGCATATGGTCTGTCTATGGAAAGTCATAAAGCACCGAGGAAAGAAAATACAAAGAATCTACACGGATATGGAAATATATTCAAGGATCTTGAACCTAGACATTGTTAATGTTAATCTTCCCCACTGGCCTGTTTTCAATGCAATCTCAATCAGGATTGTAGTAAGTATTTTAATCTTATCCACCAATTGATTACATAATTTATTCTGAATGACAAAGAAACAGAAAATTCAAAATAATATCAAAGAAGAACAAACATGGTAGGTTGGATTTGTTGAGGCAGAAATATAATAATGAAAGCCTGGTCTACCAAACAAAACTAGAATAGTTGGCTTTCTTTCAGGGATGTACTATTAGAGACATTGGCTCTGTGAAAAGTGATCTTAAGTGACTAAAAGGATCCCCTTAGTGATTAGGAACAAATGTTTGAAAATCACATTGCTAATAAAATGTAGAACTCACATGAATGCAAAGATTATCTGCAGGTTAAAAATTTAATAACAACACAGAAAATACCTCATTTAAAAATGGTCTACAGCCTGGCAGTGTTAGACAGGAAGGAACTCTGGGGTAGAGTGCTCTTACTTGAGGTCTGGTCTGAGGTCACAGCTCTTAGAAAAACAACAACAACAGCAACAAAAACAGCACAAAAGAACTAAAAGAGACTACTCTGAGTAGATTACTGCATATGTAAGAAATGTGATAGCAAATAAGAATAGAAAAGTAATATCTACTTCTTACGGTTTGGTCTAGCTGTCCTCCCAAAGCCTCATACATTCATGGGGTGGGCTTCTAGTCTTTGTGATTAGCTCATGATCCACTGGGATTATGGCTGTGAGTGCTGCTGGGATTATGGGTGTGAGTGCTGCTGGGATAGTGGGTGTGAGCGCTACCCCCAGCCTGGGGCAGATAGCCTGAATGCAACATGCAGGTGACAGCCTTGCTCTCTGTGGCCATTGTTGCCACTGCTCCCATTTGCTCTTGCTCTCTGCTCTTTGCTACCATCATGAACAGCTGCTTTGTCCCCCCATGTGCCACTCTGCAGTGGAGCGAGCTGAGTATGGACAGAAACCTCCACTAACTGAGAGCAACGTAAACGTTTCCTTTCTTTATTTTGGGTGTTGGATATTTGTCCCAGCAACAGAAGAAGAGTAGCAGAGACACTACCGTAACTAAAATAACAGATGATATTATTTACTTCAAAATTGCTAACATTCAGCAACTGATACCATCACTACACACAACAAACCCATCCGAGGGTTTTGGGTACACAACTGATTCCTCCCAGGAGTAGGGAGAAGTGATTTCACAAGTCTATATACATCAGAATTGGCACAAGAATGGTGATGACAATTTGACTTATAACTGCCCCAAAGTGGGAGCACCTAAACTGTTGCACCATCCAGTGAATGGATGAATGCATTGTGGCGAGTGAAAGAGGTGAAGCTCGAAAGTGAAAAGGAGCCATCTGCGAAGTTGTAGGTCTGAGTGAAATCCCTGTAGGTGCTCCATTGCCACTGTGACAAATGTGAGAAGTGGTGCCCTGAAGGTGGCTGAGTCAAGGGGCTCTGCCTGCCTTCTGGGTGAGTGCACTGCTGCCGCAGAGAAGCACTGTCAAGAGGAGCTTGGTGGCCCTGCAAGCCACCAAGCAAAGTTTTCCACCTTGCTGGGAGACCACAGCAGGCTTCACGGACCCTGATGCGATGCTCATGTACTTCCTAGTGTGCAGAACTGTGGTGTTAATTTCTTTCCTTCATGATGCCTCTCTTCTTGTATCTGTCTGATGCACAGGAAACTGACTAGCACTTAGGCCATGAAAAGAAAAGAAAGCATGGCTGCGTATCACAAGTGAAAGAAGTCATGCTACACAGGCTCGCCAGCCTGCACTGCCCTTCGATGTGGCTGCTCAGACACAGCATAGTGATGGGGACAGCAAGAGATGAGTGATGGTCAGGGCCTGTCCGAGGTGAGCAGGGGAAACACAGCAAGGTCCTGAGATCCTGTGTGAGGAAACCCTGCTGGCCACAGCATGGGCCACCATGATGGGACTTAGACAAAGCTCACAGAGATTTTCAGTGCTGTGGGTGGGTGTCAACTTCACGGAAAGAGCATAGGTGTCAGGGCAACTGAGAACTCACATTGCTTCAAATCAAAGTTCATTATGAATGTACAAAGTGATCTCACTGAGGGGAACCGGGAGAAAGATAGCTGACCTAAGTGCTATTGGCAGTGAACAGGGACAGTAAGACTAATGGCAAAATAAACTGCACATAAATTCTGCACTCTAGTAAGTAAAACTGTCTCCCGGTGGAATATCAATTAACAATTCTAGCATCAATAATCACGAAATGAAAGCTGAAGCACATAACTGGCAGGTGGTGGGAGCCAGCCCCTCCTCTGTTAGGCATCATCAAAGGAGGAGTTAGAGGATGACCACTAGTGTACCGGGTGGCTTTGAGGACATCGGTGCAGGCTCACAATTGACTTACAATGGCTAGAAATGTGTGCACATACAGAAATCTGTGTAGACACTCCCAAGCTCAGGGAACACCATGTGCATACACTTCTGTTTTGGCAGCCAGAGGCCAGAGACACCACCATCTTGCAGACTGCAAACACAGCCTGCACCCAGAGGTTGGGCTCTAAACATATTTCCCTAGCAAAGGAACCAGAGATCCTGGATGAGTGGCTGGTTTTCAGTCTGAGACACGCAACACCCGTGATGAGACTGAAACACCCCACCCACCAAATCGAAGGCAGAAAGTAAGGAACTGCTCAAAATGAAGCAAGCTGGCAAGGGGAAGGCCTGCCAAAGTAACACGATCACCAGGCGAGAATGCCTCAGGGCTGGGAGCTGTGTGTGCAGTGCTGGGACACAGCGCCAAGGGCACTGGAAGCCCCCACCCCGCTGACATGCATGAGTGCGACTACATCCATGAAAAGGAAAAAAATACTGCTCAGATACTGATTCTTCAGAATGGGGATGTGGCTCCCTGCCTTTAACTGCATGTTGGCAGAAAGAACTCCTTTGAAATGGTCCAGTGTGGGCAGGGTCACTTCCCTACTGAGTGATTTGACCTGCATTCTGGGGATGTGGGGACCATCAGCACAGTGAGCCCTACTGGTCACATCGATCCTCAGCACAGGGGTGTGTGGATTGCTCTGTAGCTTCGAGAAAAGCGTGGGTCACAGAATCAGGATGGGGCAGCTGCCAAGAAAGCGTCGGTGGCCAGTATTCCTCGGTGGGGGGGAGCTTCTGGGTTCTTAGGCTTACTGTGGAGAAGGATATACTTATTATTCCCTAAAATATTTCATGTTTCTGTGAATATCTATATATCTAAAACAATGTATCTATCTATACATCAGTAAGCATATGAGTTTTGTGACACAATACAGCTAATTCTAGAAAACAGACTTTGAAAAGCATAGAAAATGTAAGTTCAATGTTTTTATCATTAGATTTAACAGATATGAATTGGATCATCATAAAAAAAAATCAGAAGCCCTGTATCAGTGCCACAGAGAACATTTAAAACCCATTTTTTGTTGCTATACTTCATAGTAAGGACTCTTGAACAGACATGCTAGATAGTTTCTTAATTTTGCAATGACAATGAAACAACGTTATGAAAGAACTGGCAATTGACACGCGTAACACCTGTACATGCACCCTTCATGAACATGCTGTGCATGGACATCTAGGGTTTGGGCATAAGGAGCAACCACGCTTCTTGCTGGCTGGCGTACCACCTTAGGTCAGCTAAAGACAATCCTGCCTTCGAGAAGTAAGGTAGACGTGGGCGACTTATTCCTCCTGCATTTATGAAGCTCGTTCTAGAGAAACCAGTGCCCCACAGAGGGGCCGTGGTGCAGGAGGAAAAGGGACTTCGTAGTGATTTTGGAAACATAGAGCATTCAACTTTTAATGGGGGCAGCACTGGAAGAAGGGACGCTGAATGTCGAAGTTCAGCTTTATAGCTTCCCCAGTAGCCACTTTCATCAATTTAATCTAAAAAGTTATAGCTTCTGAAGTCCATTAATGGAAGAACTTGATTTCAGGTCAGTTCATTTCCAGCTCATTGACATTATTTAATAAAAATTAAAACATATAATCACAGTTTATTAGGCATGTTGTGTAAACATTTCTGAAGTGTAGGCTATCAAAGTCATTGACTAATTCACTGGTAACAATGAAGAACAGAATAAAGACAGCTTTAGGAAGACCACCAGTCCAGGCTTCTATACTGGTTTATAATGCTTACATCTGGAGCTGGGGAGATGTCTTAGCGGAATAAACACTTCCCTGGCCAGTGCAAGGGCCTAAGTTCAATCCCCGGTTCCACCAAAATAATTAATAATGATAATAATAATAATACGTCCATCTCCTGAGATTGCCACGCACTACTTGGCTCAGCTTACTGTAAAGACACTTAGTGCAGAGCCGCGTGGATTGAGCAGCGCAGCTCTCAGTGCCACAGCACACACACTGCTGGCCTCCGGCCCACGTGAGGGCCGCCCGGACCATGCACACTGAGTGTGTTCTCGGTGTTCCTTGGCTTTTCCCTTCCCCCGTCCATCTTATTGCAGAGAAGAGCCACTGCTCTAGGGTCCCCCAAACACGGGCAGGCACTCAGCAGCTCTGCAGGCCTGTGGTGGGTGGCAGGAGCTCCACGGCCTCAGTGGGGAAAGCCTTCCGCTGCTGGCATCGAGCACTCTCCTGGGTGGCCTTCTTCCTGCGTCCTTCCCATTGGTGTTTGGACCTTGCGCTGGCTGGAGTTGAGTTAGCCCAAGAACTGAATCCTGATGGGATCTGAAAACCCTGCACCTTGAGGATGCTTCGCAATAAGCATTTTGGAGTTAAAATAAGATGACGCTATAGCCAAGCCTGCAAAGTGAATGCAAAGTAAAGTAACTCCCTGTCACCTTCACCACACACTGAACTGGTTTTTGCTTGAGTCTGCCCAGATCGCTGTGCCCAGCATTTAGCAGAAGGACCGGCTGCTGCCTTGTTGTTTTAATTTCAGGACTCCCAAGATCACACCTTAGTGCAGAGGTCTTCTGATAGTTAAATTGCCTTTGTTAAAAGGATAAGAGTTTGTAGTTTAAAGACAGTAGTGGTTAATTAAAAAAAAATCACTTGAAGGTAAAAATCTATGAGTTTTGAGAATGTTTTATGAAGGAAAAGGTGAGTATGGCAAGCCACGTCTTCTAAAGTTTACTGAAGCAGCAGAAGCTTGCCTGAAGCCAGCGACCAGCTCATCCTCTTAACCAGTTTCCATTTATTTATTTATTTTTTTTTTTAGGTTTTTCTTTTCTTTTTTTTTTTTTTTTTTTTTTTTTTTGTACACAGGGTCTCACTACGCAGCCCACATTCATAGTGATCCTCCTGCTTTCCGCCTCCCTAGTGCTGGGATTACAGGCGCGCGCCACCACGCCCGGACTCCAATCGCCGGCTCAGCGCACCCGAAGGCGGGGCCGGCGCGGCATGCAGAAGCAGGGATCGAACCCTGGGCGCTGCGCTTACTTAAGCAAGCGTTTAGTCCGCTGAGCTACACCGCCGGCCCTCCGTTTATTTATTTTTTTAAATGTATTTGGTACAGAGTCTCACTATGCAGCTCAGACTTGTGATCCTTCTGGTTTTCAGCTTCCCCAGCACTGGTATCACAGGAGCGCACCACCATGCCCTGGCTCAGGGTGCCTGGGGGCAGGGCCAGCATGGCAGGTGGTGCTGCTTGCCCAACCAGGCATTTAGCTGAGCTATCTCTTCGACCCTAAATTTTCTGTTTTTTTTTTTTTTTTTTTTTTTTTTTTTTTTTTTTTTTTTTTTTTTTTTTTTTTTTTTTTTTTTTTTTTTTTTTTTTTTTTTTTTTTTTTTTTTTTT
>PVKA01009674.1:0-41382 GCA_004027165.1 Ctenomys sociabilis | reverse complement strand
AAGTCTAGGATCATTCAACAGTCTCTTCTGTTCAGTACTTTTTTACTTTGATTTATTGGTCTTTATTTTGTGTTGTTGCTTTTGCAGAGTGGAGAGGTGAAACTACACATTTATTTTCCTACCAGTCCTTCAAAGCAAAGTCTAAAAATAAACCTGCCTTAATTAAATTGCAAATGTAATCACTGGCATTTGATCCAGTCAAATGACACATGTTGGCATTATATAAGCCTGTATAGGCTTGCAGAGAGAGCAGGGCAGCGTCCGTTGCCAACCTACCTCAGTCAGATAAAGTCTGGGGAAGAGGACGCATGGACATAGAGGTGTGAAACATACAGAGTCCTGCCTAAGTGTGAAGTTTGTTGCTGTTTACAAGTGTGGAGGAATGCATGTTCAGCTGAGCCCTGTCTGTTCTGTGCACTTCCACAGAAACTCAGTGAGTCTATATGAAAAGGAAGAGTGGAGAGCCCTGCTTTCAGGAGCTCTGTCCCTCCAGGCACCATCAGGATGCATCTGCCTGGAGCCAGCTGCAGAGGCTGCAGGATGGGTGTTTGCATTCACAGCCAAGGAAGCATGAGCAATATGGGACCCACATAATGAGCAGTGAAACAGGCTGTAGATTGAAGTAGGCAATAAAAACAGGAAAGAGTGAATTGCCTTAGGCTACCAGCAAATAAAATGCCTGAAAGGCATTGGGAGATCAGTGTGCTGGATGTTCATCTTGTATCTTCTGCAAAATGCAAATGTTAGTCTCTCCCACTTCTGTCTGGTTACACATCATCTGTTTTCCGGTAGTTTTTGAAGGGAACGCTTGCTTATTGTAAGGGCAGTACTAATTTATAGACAGGAAGAAGGGTTTATTGCCTAGTAAGAATAATTTCAGGATTCCATAGATAAGGCAGCATTTCCAGGACTTACATGATATTTTACTTCTTTTATGTAATGGAAATCATGAAGACCCTTGTGTGTCATTGGGTATAAAATGTGCACACAACTCTCCACACTTTCTCCTGTTGAAAATTTTAAAATCAAAGAAGACAGAGGATAAAAATGTTTGCTTCACTAATCATGCAAAATTGAATACATATTTTCCTAAAATTAGTCACAAGGGCTCTTACCACTGGGGGAGATAGCTTTATCGTAACAAATCAAATTATAATCTTCACTGGTCACTTTGCCCTCTTACCTGTCTTGCAAAATGAAGGCCATCATGATTATTTACCTACCATGAGAGGTACCACTAAGTAAGCCACCCAGTGGGCAGAATGCACTGTGTATTTGTGGTCCCTATTTGGCATTGCCATCCCCCAGTTTCTTATCTGCACCTTGTCTGTATGTTGTCATCACACTGCTCATCAGATTTGAGTCAGATATCCTGGAGCAGGGAGAAGAGAACAAATAGACCTTGGTGAGAATCAAGGAGGCCACCAACAATTACAAACACCATCAAAGTGGCAAGAGAAGGGAAGAAACTCTGTATGTTTGGGGCTTAGAAACTCTAAGGGACTTTTTTTTCTTTTTTACAAGATCTGAAATCTAACACCTAATAAAACAGACAAGCAAACAGAATTGTACTGGTCAGATTTTTGTCAGAGAGACCGAAGACTTAAAATGCACACCCTAAAGGATGGGAAGCTTATTTGGCCCATGGTATCAGAGGATCCTGTCCATGGTCAGCTGGCTCCAAGGCAAGATCCAGGTGGAAGACTGGCACATGGGAGAAGAGGTGCCTAGAGGTCGGTCACCTGTAGAAGAGCTAGAGAGTTGAGGCCGGTGGCCAGGACAGACCCCACAAAGCTCCCACAAGCAACTCAGACACAGCAGCATGAATCTGAATCCCTATTCAGAGAGGGAATATCTGGTCCAAAACCACCACATTGACAATCTTACTTTTCATGCTAGGAGGATAGCTGGCAGGCTTTTGCAGGTCTGCCATAAGTCACTCTTCAATTGCAGTGGGGCAGAAAGGGCAGACTGGTTTGAGGGCATCCAAAGGAAGGAGCAAAAAGAGAAGTCATGGTGAGCTGACTCGCTCCATTCCTTTTCCATAAGTAACCATGGATCACTGTTTATTTTGCCAAATATTATTTAAGGGATGCAGAAGTAAGCAAGAAGAAATAAACAAAATGTTCTCATCTTTAAGTTGATACTACAGTGGAAAGACATGAAAGAAATCCAAGTAAACATATGGTGTGCTAGGTTGACAGGAGCGGGCGTGTGCCCCAGCTCCCCTCAGTTGGGGACAACAGAAAGTCCCCCACTGGAACAGTCCCAACTTCCGGCCATCAGTACAGTACGCTAAGCCAAGGTGGAACAGGCCCTATGGCTGATCTTGGGCAGGGCAGATTAGGAACTACTCACACGCATTCTCCAGTGCAGCTTATAGATCCTTGGCAGGGCTTGGCTGGGAGCTCTGCATCTCAGTGCCTGCCTGGTAAGCACAATGTTCTGAGTTTGGTACCAACAAAAAAAGATTCATCACAGTTACTTCTTCACATGTAATCTGGGCTGAGCAAACTGATTTTGGTTTGCATGTCCTTTGGCTTAGGCTAACAGAAATATTCATCTTGCTCCATGTGTCTCCACATTATGATTTCTTTTGTTTTCTCTGATTTTTCGTGCCTCCTTAACAAGTAACTTCATTTGCTTACTCTCTTTCCTTTTCTATGTATTTGGTACAGGGTCTCACTATACAGTTTGCACCTGGAGTGATGCTCCTTTTTTCAGCTTCAGCAGTGCTGGGATTACAGGCATGTGCTACCACAAGTGGACTCGGTGGGCGGCTCAGTGCACCTGGGGTTGGGGCCAGTGCATGCTTACTTTAATTCAATGAAGCTTTGGGACTAGCATGCATTTCACATTTTAAAATGTTATATTTATTAGTGCACATGGCTTAGTGTATAATGACCTTGCACCCACCTTGGGGAGTTGGTAATGACTCCACTCATTCTGTCTTAGATCCCCTCCCCTTCCCTGCATCTCTTGACTTTATCCCACATGCTAAAGATCTATCCCATTACCTCCTATCATCTACATCTTTTTTGCTCCTTAATTGATATATACCTCAGATTTCTCATATAGGAAAGCTATGTGATATTTAAGCTGTTTATGTAATTTATTTCACTTAACATGATGATCTCTATGTGCACCCATTTTTCTACCAGTGATTCAGTTTCCCCTTCTGGATGGCAGTCATATTGCATTGTGCAGAAATGCTACATTTTATACATTCATCTGTGAATGGACACATAGATGTCTTGTAAGATTCAACTGTCATGAATTTGGCTGCTAAATACATGGGCACAGAAAGATCACTGGAATGCGGCGCCTTCAGCTCTACCTTACCGGAGGATCACTGAGTGAAATGCGATTTCTGTTTTTTTCAGGAATGTCCATACAGATTTTCATAGTAGACGTGCTAGTTTATATTCTGTCCAACTACACTTTTTTTCTCAGCATCACATGGTAATTTATCTCAAACATACCACATACTAGCTGACAAGCATACTTAAGTATATACACATGAACTGAATGTATCCTATGCGTACGATCAGACCACAGTGCAATAATACTAGAAATCAGTGGCACAGGAAACTACAGAAATTATGCAAACACCTAGGAACTAAAGTACACTGCTGAATATTCTTTGGGTCACAAAATAAGTCAAGGAAGAAATTAAACTATTCCTAGAATCAAACAACGATACCAATAAAGCATGCCAAAACCTATAGGAAACAATGAAAGCAGTTCTAAGAAGTCTATCTTCACATGTGGAATGTCCACTTAAAAATGCAAGCTTGAATTAAAGAAACCTATTAATGCACTTGTAGATCCTGAAAAAGCCATGCCAACTAAAATCCAAATCCAAAGGGAGACCAAGGTAGAAAATCATAATGATCCAAGCAGAAAGTAACAAAAGGAGACTGAAGAAAACTGTACCTGGAATTGCAAAGTGGGCCTCAGGAGCGTTTATTTTGAGGAACACTGAGCACTGTTTTGGGCCAGTTGGATCCATATGTGCTCAGTCTTGTGCTTTTATACAATGTGACTACTACATAGTAGTAACAGGTATGCATACCCGAATGCACATGTGTGTGTCTATAATACATGCCAAAATCTTAAATTTAAAAATGGGAATGCAAAGGCCAGGGATATAGCTCAGCACATGGTCCTGAGTTTGATCCCTGCTGCTGAAAAATGAAATAAAAAAGGAATGCAAGCCAGGTGGGGCAGTGCATGCCTCTTAATGCTGGTAAAGTACCTGATAATTTTGCTAATTTCATTATCAATGACTTTTGAGAAAAAGCTTAGGAATACTTCAAAAATCTTAAATATGCTTAAGAATACTTTAAGACTCTGTGTTAAGCTTATAGTTTGAAGATGTATGTGCTTTCATTTGTATTGTAGAAGGATAACTGTAAAAGCTAATCTGGAATCCCAATGCAGGATGTTTGCACATCCACATCCAGCCTGAAGAACTTAAGGACCCAGTGATAGCCTGCCTGCAAAATGTAAAACTAATGGCTCATGGGCGTCCCTCAGCATGAAGGCGCTAGCCTCAGTTTCTGGTATCACAAAAAGCAAATGGACAGAGAGGACAGACGGATAACAAACTCACATTAAAGACAGTCTTGGTGTGTGGTCCTGTATTGGAATAAACAACAAACACAAAACCGTAATATTGATGCTTTCTTTATGCAAACCAAATTTCTTCAGCTTGGGTTTTGAATTCATCCCACCTGGCTGAATATTTTTAGCAATATCTGAAGAATTAGATTCTAGTCTAACTGTAGTGACACATTGCAGATGTAAGCTGTGGCCAAGAGACCAAGAAGAATTCAGGCCTCTTTCAACTTCCTAGGGAGAAGAGGAGTCAGAACTGAGCTCCCAAGGAGAGATAGAGGCCGCCGGGCTTGCAGGAACCCTGACCATGCCTGTCTTCTCTGCTGTGATCAGGTGCTGAGGTACCAATTGGAGCCAAATCGTTATTTCAGCTCAACACATTCATATTGTAAGCGCTTTCATCTTTGTCATGAACGGTCTTCACCTAATTATAGATCAGGCTGTTGTACGCACATGCATTCTCTTTCATGACTTTTGGCACACAGAGGTCCTTTCTCTGCTCGGATAGCTGTTGCTGTAATTGGCTGTCGCCAGTTCCCTACACAGGTGACCTGGAGGATGGACACCACGTGGACGATCCTTGCGGGTTGGCTTCATCTCCACAAGCCCAGCCCCTGCTGCTCCGGGGAACTGCGTGTTCTGTGTGCCCTGCACTCAGCATTTGCTTTGCTCATCATCCTTGAAGAGGGCACTTGAAGAGCACTTCTGGTCTCTGGAGACAGAGTGCTGGGCCAGTGGCCCTAGTGGACAAGGAGGAACTTGCACGTGCATGAGCCTTCTTAAGGTATTAAGCCCGCTCCATATCAGACCAAAGCAACTGAGAATCGGTGGCCATTTGGTCACTTTTACGCTATCAGCATGAAGCATCTGTCTGAAATTGCTTCCATTTCCCTTCTGTGGGTGCTGCTGCTCCCTGGCTTGGGAGCGGATAGCTTCTACCAGGCCTGGGGCTGCACAGGAAAGCAGGAGCATCCCAACTTGGCTCAGACTCTCACCCTACCTCGGACAGATGGTTTAAAAATGTCAAAGGATGAGAATGGGCTTGGGGCGCAGGAGAGGCATCTTGGATTCTGTGCCTAGTGGTGCAAATAAATAAGGGGCAGGGAAGAGAGAGGAGACAAAGAAAGTTAAAATATTGTAATAAATAAAAAATAATAATATGTTCCAAAATTATAACAATTACCAAATACTGAAATCAAAATCTCATTAAAATAAACAATATCAGTAAAATAAAAATGCCAGGTGAAACATGGATTATTTTGACTGTTTGCAAATTTCTTCAATTTATTGAGAGAACTATAACACACTGAGTGATCTGTGAGCTTAAAATAATTTTTCTAATTTCCTGACCAATGACTTAAAAAAAGCTTAAGAACACTTAAAAAAATCTTAAGTATGCTTAAGTATATTTTAAGACTCTGTGCTAGGCTTATAGTTTGAAGAAGTGTTTTCATTTGTATTATAGAAAGATAACAGAAAATATAATTAATTATTTGAGCACAGTCCTACTATATTGTGTGTAATGGGTAGGGCAGGACTTAACAATAGGTAAACACATTTGTATAAAGGGATTCATGTTGAAAACATATTTGTACTGATCAAAGCAATACATTCCGCATCACGAAAGGTAAGTGGCAATGATCACGGAAATCATCGCGGTGTCCTGTTAGGAGCCGTGCAGAGTCCCCCAATGAGAGTTCTGCTGTTTTGTGGAAAAATACAGTCCGAGTTACAGAGCTACGAGTGCATTAATGGTGGCATTTGGCTTGAAGCTATTGTCCAGGGAAGCGAAGGCAAAAGAAGGCAATGCCTTTCCTTCATTTAACTCTTGAATTTCAACTGTATTAGTCCACAGAGATAACAGAAGTTATTATCTGAACATTGTTTAAAAGTCTTTTCCCAGTATCTTGAGAAAATATCATAAACCTATAATTTCTTTACATGCTTCTTGCTAAAATTTTATATACATGAAATATCAAAACAGTAGTTACTCACAGAAAGGCAATTATGGGTGCATCAGCACCTACTTCTTAACCTAGTGTAAGACCCTGAAGGTTTCTCTTATTAGGTCTGCCTTATTTTAACCTTCTGCCTCAATGCCTTTCTAACACTGGGATGAGAGACTAATAACAGCTCAACACATACTTATTATGTCTCTGGAGCTTGGCAAAGCCTCCAATCCAATAAAGTGAGGCCACAGAGCATGTAGCTCTCCTAGGGAGCGGCCCTACCTTCCGCCTCGTGCATACTCACTTTATGCGAGAGCACATAAAAGCTCCAAGAACCTTGTACCAGGCTCTTAATCAAAAATTCCTGTGGGCAGACACTTCGATCAATGAATATAAACCATAATACTCTCAGAATAGATTTCGTTTGTCTATAGATGATCTAGGTTTATTATGTGACTTGGATTTGATGTGAAATTAAGAAAAATTACCACAAAAGTTAAGAAAAGCTCAGACATACAGAACTAACCAACAAACCCCAGGAGTCTCCAGAGAGCACAGAAGTCTTGCCCTCAACCGCATGTGCAGGGGTCACCCTCAGGAGATGTGATCAGAGCAGGCCTGGAAGAGAACACTTTGGAATGAATCTGGATCCTTGTCTCAATCTGCAGAGAAGTCCTTGGCTCAGTCAGGAGGGATTAATTGAAGAAATACCCTCCGCTCCCTGCAAGAACTAAGATATGCCCCTGAGGTCTTACCTCGTTTTCCATTTGAATTCAAACCACTCACTAACAATGTGGGTTGGGAGAAACAGACTGAGCCAGGCATCTTGGGGATGCTACTCCACATTCACCACTGCTGTGACTCACCAGAGCCCTGGGCCCAAGAAGGATGTCTAGAAGCTTCATGTTGATGTTTCCTAAGGAGCCAAGAGGAGACAAGAAAATCATACTTTTAGGTTTGAATTTGAATTATAAATAACTGAAATTATCAACTAATGTTCATGATAATTACACTTCGGGTCGTCTAAAATATCTTCCGTAAGCCCTGGGGGTCATTCTGTAAATGGCATAGGCTTGCAAAGGAAGGTCATAAGATGTCACCTACAAGGCACTAATCTGACATATGGTAGTTTGTTCTGCTGCCAATGAATAAATAGAAATGCAATTAGTTTATTTTAAACTGAGGACTATAAAGGACATAATAGTAAAGACAGTGCTATAACAAATATTCAATTCTCAATGATAATTCTCAGTTTCATTTATTTAAGAAAAAAATAATTTTATACTTAAAAACAAAGACAGGCCTCATTAGAAGATGCAGGTACACAGGTTGTTCAGGAGCCAAGTATTCCAGCTTTTTCAGCCAGAGACCTTCCCCATCACTGGAAGAAATGGCCAGCCAGGAACTGAGAAAAACGATCTTCCTGTCCACTTGGAAACAGCACTGATGTCAGCACCCATTCCCCCATTGGTTGGTTAGAATCACATGGGACAATTTAGGCTGGAAGGGATGCTCGGAAATTAGGCTGAGCTGTATACCAGGAAGAGAAACTGAGTGTGCTGAGTCTCTTGCCTGACTTTGATGCAGAGCATTTGTTTGAGAATGAACAAACTACTTTGTTCAATTTAGGTGGAGCTGCGTAGGGACCAGCCTTGGCAGACGCTGCTGCAGCACAGGATGGCCTGCCACACCAATGGACACAGCCCACTGTTTACGATCCTCAGACATTCTCCCTGGAAGGCAAGCATTTTCTTGGAAATTGCAATGGATAGAATTTTAAATTACAATTATGTTAAAGGGAACAAAATTTTTATTAAAGTCTGGATATGGTGAGAGACAGAGACAGAGAAATAAAGAGTCATACTTCCTCGTAATTTACATGATTTGAGGTTTTAATTAAATTACAACTGATTGACTCCAATTATACTTTGCAAAGACAGCTTAGTAGGTGTAAAATTTTTATTCAAAAATCAATCCAAATATCTTTTGATTTCCTAACATGGAGGTTAAATTTAATAAAGTTCACAAGTTGTTGTAAAATTATGCAGGTTTATGCAATTTATATTGTATATCATTATTTTTCAAATATTAAACATCTATCTCTTCAATCTTATAAAAATAATTTGGTGAGAAAACAACAGAAGACCTATCTTCTAATTAATTGATGGTATAAATGATATATTCATCAATTTTATGCTTAAAATTGTTCTCACATGACCTATAAGTATGGGCCTTAATTGGCCAAAAAACGGAAGTTATATTTAAAAGCTATCAAAACATGGGAAATCTGATCTATTCCACAATTTTCAACAAAAAATATATACAACAATGAATACAGCAACAATGTATATATAGCAATAAAGTTATTTGAGGAAATTAAATTCTTGATAACCATTTTTATGGGTTGTGTCTAATTGTCCCCCCAAAGCCTCATGCAGTCATGGGACAGACTTGTACAGTTTGTGACTAACTCATGATTCACTGGGATTCTGGGTGTGAGTATTACACTCCACCTGGGACAGAGAGTCTGAATGCAACTGAAGGGAGAGAGACTCACTCTCTGCAGCCATTGTTACCCAAGCTCCTTCCATTTGCTCTTACTCTTTGTCACCACCATGAACTGCTGCCCTGTGCCATATGCCACTCTGCATTGGAGACAGCTGAGCATGGACTGAAATCTCCAGTAACTGTGAGCTAAACAAAGCATTATTTCCTTCATTTTGCATGCCAGATATTCAACCCAGCAGTGGGAGAAGAGTAACCGAGACAGAATTTGGTACCAGAGAAGTGGGCTTGCTATCACTAAACCTGACCATGTGGATTACAAGCTTTTGAGAATGGCTTATGGGAAGATATAGGAAAGGTTTGGAGATGTTACCTACTTGCAAAGAGCTAGAATGGGGGCTGGAGAGATGGCTCATGGGGCCAGGGAGATGGCTTAGTAGAATAAATGCTTTCTTGGCAAGGTCAGGAGCCTGAGTTCAATCCCTGGTTCTGCAAAAAAAAAAAAAAAAAAAAAAAAAAAAAAAAAAAAAAAAAAAAAAAAAAAAAAAAAAAAAAAAAAAAAAAAAAAAGAGCTGGAATGCCTTTGTCTCTTCTCTATGGGAGATTCTGATGAGAGCTAAGAAGACCAGAATGCTGATAGAAAGCCTGTGTGTAAAGACCAGGTTGGGGAGATTGCTTCTAAGAAGAAGGCTTTCACTTGGCATTAGATTCCAGATGATTTGTTACTGCTTGGCAGAAAATTTGTCAGAATTTCGTTCCTGTTCATAGACTTTTTCTGAGACAAACTAAGCATGGAAGACTGAATAATCTTTCAAAGAAATCTCAAAGCACTCAAATATTGAGGCAGTGGCATGGCTATTGTTCATGGCGTTTAGTCAGATTTATATTGAAAATCAAGAGCAAAAAGCCCAGCAGTATGACTAAAGTATTGTAAGTTTGACCACAAAGGAAGCTCCAAGAAGGCTGTGGACTGGAAAAATTCTTAAGAAGTAAGTATAAAAAGTCTACCCAATTTACACATGAAGAAAATGCCCTTCAGTCTACGTTTCTGTGTATTGGGAATAATTCTTGATGTGCATTTTTGATGCTCAGGAGGATGAGAATGGAGAGGATGGCCTAAGGGCAGTACAGGAAGCTTCAGGTCTCCACCCTTGGCAGCCTGAGTACACCAAACATAAGGGACTTTACTTTGAGGAGAAAGCAACAGAGCCCCATGTTCCAGAATGGTGCCAGCATAGAGAATTTAATCCTTAGAATCAGGGTCAGAGTACAGAGCACTTCAGGAACTCATTCCCTACAGGAAAGAGAGAAGGAAGCCCAGCTACTACTCCAGCTGGCTCCAACTTGGCATCATCCATGTGATGTTGGTTTTAGTTTCTTGAGGAATGCAGGAGTTCTGAGGTTAAGAAGGCTTCCATCTAGATTTCAGAAGGCCTGGGAGGCTAAGCAGTGTGCCCCTGGGAGGGTAGTGTGTTAAGCTGGGAGGCAGAAGCCTACTCAGTGGAAGGCTAAAGCCAGGAACATGGATCATGTAAAGGAAACTTCAAGGAGGAGCAAAGTTGGCCTATGAAAGCAGCCATGGGAGCTACCAACAAGAACCCCCTATGTGCGAAGTCTCATGGAGCGTGGTCGCTCCACTTGCCACAAGGTGCCACAGGGTGCTTTGGGTATTCCACATGGAAATACAGAACTTAACGTTTGCCCTACTGGATTTTGGACTTGCTTTGGCCCCAATGCTTTGTATTCCCCTGTTGTATGTACCTTTTGGAATGGTAATGATTTTCTTGTGACATTGAGTGTGTGAAGTATTTAACTTTTCATTTGTACAAGGGCTCACAACTAAGAGTTTACTTAAGATCTTAGAGGAAACTTGGGACTTGGAATTTTCAGCAGAGCTGAAACTGTTGGGGCTTTGGAAACTCTTAGAGATGAACTACAATGCCTTTTGCATAAAGGGAAGTGCTGCAATCTTTGGGAATCTGGGAGTGGAGTGTTATGTTTGTGTCCAGTTGTCCCCCTAAAGCATCATGCAGTCATGGCCTGGACTTCTAAAGTTTGTGATTAACACATGCTCCATGGGGATTGTGGGTGTAAGTGCTGCACCCCGCCTGGGGCCCATAGCCTGAATACAGCATAAGGGAGACAAGTGCGCTCTCTTGCCACAATTCTTCCCATTCACTCTTGGTCTTCGTCACCACGATGTACCGCTGCCCTCTGCCATGTGCTAGTCTGCCTGGGAGCCAGCAGAGTAAAGACTGAAATCTCCATTAACTGTAAGATAAATATACCTTTCCTTCCTTCATTTTGGATGTTGGCTATTTGCCCCAGCAATGAGAGAAGGGTAACTGAGGCAACCATTAAGGTTTACATATAAAATGTCTCCTTAAAAATGCTGTATGTCACAAGGTTAAGTATTTGGAAGGTGACTGGGTCAGGGGTGGCTAATTGGGTCGGGGTTTAGCCATGTGCTTAGTCCATAACCCAGAAAACCGATGGGAGTTGGGTGGTCTTGTAGGAGATAAGCTATAGGGTGTGGCCGAGATGCCTGAGATCTTCTTTCTGGATCATTTGACTTCCCTGCCTTCCAGAGGACACAGGTTGAGCTGCCTTCCTCCGCTGGGCCCCTCTGCCAAGTGTTCCACCTTGATGCCAGTGTACCATGGCCTGAGACTTCTGATAGATATCCAGATTTATTTTTTTATTTTTGTGTGTGTGTGTGGTGGAACCGGGGATTGAACTCAGGCCCTTGCACTTGCCAGGGAAGCACTTACTCCACTGAGCCATCTCTCCGCACCGGCCTGAGACTTCTGAAGCCACAAGACAAAGTAATTCTCTCCTCCTCCAAGTTGCAGATGTCAAACAGTATGTTCCCATCATGGAAAAGACACTAACCCTAGAAAATGTATCTTGAAGGACTCACCCTTCCTTCTCCTTGTCTTGCTACAGCTCATCCATTCAAGTTTTCACATTCTTAGGAAGTAAGTATAAAAAGTCTGCCCAACTTACACATTAAGAAAATGCCCCTTGGTCTACATTTCCGTGTATTGGGAATAATTCTTGATGTGCACTGTTGATGTTTGACTTATTAAGGAACCAATTTGTATAAAGCCCTTAAAACAAAAATTTAAGTTATTATGCAATATTGTTGAGACCCTTGTAATTGTGAAAATATAAATGTGCTTTTAATTCAGCACTACTGTACTGAATTTTAAATTTAATTTAAACTTTTTTAAATTTGTTGTATATTTGGTTGTTGCAGGATCTCACTATGCAACTTGGACTCGTGTCTCCCTAGTGCTGGCATCACAAGCTTGCTCCACTGTGCCCAGAGTCCAATCAGCGCAGCCTGCACTGAGGGAAGGGCTGGCATGGCATGTGGTGCCGGAATTGAACCACGGTCCCTACACTTGCCTGAGCCTGCCTCAGCAGGTGCTTTATCTGCTGAGCTATCTCACTGGCCCTGAATTTGAATTATTTACAACTTCACTAAAATGACTTTCTCTGAATTTCTTCCAATAATACCTTGTAAGTAGAAACATGAATGCACCATGGCTGGGCCTCACAGGCACTGGCCTCACTGATGCCTGTCTGGGGTCCGGGCGTCTTTGGGCTTTCTCTCTTAGTCCACGACAGCTCTGCTGTTCCTCTTTTGCTCCCTTTGTACAATGTTGGACCTCTCTTTTCCTCTGTCAAATACCTGCTATGGTCAGGTAAGCAGTCCCCAGGTTCCCAGAGGAAATTCGTAAGCCCAGTGACTCAGGGACACACGCTCTGGAGTGAGAAAAGCTTTTGTTGACATTGTGGGTATTTTGCCCCTCGGTCTGCATTTCTGTGTATTGGGAATAATTCTTGATGAGTATTATTGATGTTTGACTTAAGAAAACAATTAGTACAGAGCCCTTAAAACAAAGAGCAGCTCTGCTCCCTGAGGCCTGCACACCGGAGCATGCATGTTGTTCAGGGTGGAGGTGTGCTGCTCTCTGCACCTTTCAATGTTCCAAACTCACCTCATTTGTTAACATGCTCCCAAATCTGCGCCATGTGCTCACACACAAGGACAGTAAGGTGAGTGGAAACAGAGCATCAACCTGCCACTAACAGGAAGTGGGGCAGGAGGCAGAGGGAGGGGCCCGTAGAGAGCAGAGCTGCCCTGCGCCCATGCCTACACCTGGCTAAGTATCATCGCTGTGTGCTGCAGACAGGCGCTTATCAAAATGAAAGTTACCAAAGCCTTAAAGGTAGATGTGTTCTTCTCTAAATATATATATCACCAAGAGGCATTATTTTAATCTCATGGTCTGGGATGCTAACAGAGTCTGTGTGTGTGCAAGGCAGGGCATGGGCAGCAGGATGTGGGTGGCAGGCGTGTGTGGCAGGGTGTACACCTGTCCCAGTCCTCCTCGCCACACTCTGCCTATCTCTGAACACACAGGCTCACTCTGACCAGCCTCTGTATCCTCCCCTCCACAATTAATACGAATGGCAACAAAAGAGCCCCTTGTTTACAGTTATATTTTTATTCAATTTATCTTTGCAATCTAAGAAAGTGTTTAATTTGCCATAATGATATCGGCCACCCCAGCCTTTATTACAGTGCAGGACGTAATTATCCTGCTTTAAGTGAATCTATAGAGCTCATTAACACCCTTGCTTTTCCACAGTGATTAAAAACCTCCTAAGAATTGAGAACTCGGAATGGTAGGAGAACTGTACTGACTCGTGGTTCACCTAGAAGTCCTGAGCACGCTGACTTATGGCCATGGGTCTCCATACAGGCCGGTAGGGAGGAAGAGCAGAGGTGCAGCTCCGCTCAGAGGGGGTCGCAGCCTGCTGTGGAGCCTACAGCTTTGTGTGCAAGACAGGAAGGGATCTGGGGGTTCAGGAGCTCCAGGGCACCAGCTCTGATGGTGCCTTTGTGCATCTGTAATTGAGTCCCCATGCTGGGAAGTAAAAGCTCACACAAGTCCCTAATGCTCCAACCCGGCATGTGGCCCTCTCTCGCAGGGGTGACTCCTTCCTGTCTTGTGCTCACCACTGCTAACTATCTACACAGAGCCAGAATTCCTTATCCATTCTGGAAAGAAGAGAACAGATGCTCTGGTCTCCCAGCAATGGAGCTGATGTGCTAGGCCGCTCAGTGGTGAGGAGGCCGACACACTAGCACCACGATTCCTATGTAGACCTGCATCCTTCCAAGCGCCTGTAATCACCGGCCGTGCCCCCTCCTGGCTCTGGTGGGTGCTACGTTAGAAGAGGGGCTGGGCTTCTTCCACTGTAAGTTTATAGTGTGCACTGCGTTGTCCGCATCAGGAGGCAGGAGATTGTTTCTTTGGTTAAAAGTAGGAGCTGACTTCTGCGTACCTCAGGGGATATTTTGGGGACACACCTCGCCTGTGTTCTGACGCATCCCCAAGACCCGAGCCCTCTGGTTCCTATAGCATGCAGGACCACATCAGTTACAACAGATCCCATGGCAAAGCGGCACAGCTTCAGCAAGTGATCCGTCCAAGCAAGCTACCTGCCCGGGTTTCGTTTTTTTTTGTTTTTTGTTTTGCTTTTTTTTGCTGATTCTAGGCTGGATTACTGTAACTGTGAAGGAGTTTGGGCTGGATTGATTTCAACTGGTATTAGCTTTGTAGATTAGAAAAAGATTTGGAGACACCTAATAGTTTAATACGTGGGTTATCAGATGAGCAAAGTTCATACAAAGAGTGAAAAGAAGGGAGGAAAGGAGAGAAAAAGGGAGAAAGTCTTCATGGGAAGGGAGAGAGAGATGACAGACAGACAGAATGTTCTTGTCATCCTGACAGTCTCCTCAACATGGCATCCAGGAGCGTCTGGCAGAGCCAATCCTCCAGGAAGAGCCGACGCAATGCGTGCCCGCTGAGGAGCTGCCCACCCCTGCTGGGACTCGCCTTGCCCTCCGCACTCTCAGGGGAACTTCACACCTTGATTCTGAATCTCTTTACAAATCATCATAAAAGAGAAGCGATCTCAGAAGCACTTAAAGCCTTTTCTACTCCCACTTTTCCAATAAATCTCAAATGCATCTTTCATTTTGATCATGTAAATGCAAATTTCCTGACAAGCAAGCTCCAGGGAGGCTGGGTCTAAGCAGAGCCCAGCGCACTCACTCAAGTGTGGAGGCTGGTGCAGCAGAACACGACGGAGCACACCGCTTCCACTTCCAAAGCACAGCTGAGTTCTACCATTGGATTAGTGTCTGGTGTTGGTCTTGCACATATTATTCTAAAACTATTAAACCACTTAGGAAGACATAATGTTTACTCCAGGCAATTTAATGTACTTGCCTTTCCTTAAATGCATTTTTTATTTTTCCTATAACTTTGATTCATAAAAAGTTTGATTTGAGAGTAGTAAAATGCTTCTGAGTTAGTTAGGGATGTAAGTTTTTATTTTTGTGAGGATGGCTCTCATAACAGAAGCCGAAATGGAACATGTTAGGCATTCTTTCAGTGCAGGCGAGCTGCTGCTAGGCTCTCTCGTTCGCAATGAGTGAAAACCTCTGCAACTACAGTTTTCACCAACAATTCGTGCTCTGTGTTTCCTCCCAAATCTGATGAGAGAGGGGACTTTGTGTACCCCTCACTGTACCATGCTGTAATCAGACACACAAGCTAAGCATCACACGGTTTCTGTAAAGTGAAAAACTCAAAGTACAAGCAACCTAAGCAGTGGGAAATGTGGGTAGATCCTTTGCGAATGGAGAGGGGATCTAGAGATGGAGGAAAAGGCAAACAGAGAAGGAGAAGGAGGAGCGGGTGAGAAATGCATCACTACTTTGTGTGGACACGTACCATCTCCCCATAGTGAGTGGAGAATCTAGGCACTGCAAGCAAGTAGTAAAGAAATCGTAAAAGGAAAAACAGTGAACAACGACAAAACAGATGGATGCTACCCATAGAAACAGCCTGAGAATGCCAAAGAGCTTTAAACCTGCATCATAAACATTATAATTCGATTCTGCTTTCAGGACGCAATCATGTCCAACAGTATAAGTTGAGTAGTAAACTGAAAGGATGAAAAGTGCAGACTCGTGGCTTCCTCATTTGTCCCCGGCTTCCTTTCCGAGAGCAGACATCTTACCTGTGATATGTGCGTGTTTGTCTCTGTAAATACTATGGAGCGCCTGCAGCCACTGGCGCACTGATTCTGTGTGCTGCCTACTGAGCTCCTGCTGCAGCAGCAAGGATGAGGGCTCTTCGCAGCTCACGCACTTTCCTTTTACTCTAATCCTGTAAAACTTTAGGGTTAGAGCAATATTCAGGGGTCACTGCTGTGTCCCAGGGGATCCTGGTTACTGGTTTTCACCTTATTCTGAAGCTTGAGATACCTTCTGTGCTTGCTTGTATTTGCTTGGATCACATGTATTTTAAATACATTTCCCTGTTTTCCATTAAACTAAGTGCAGCTCGTCAAAGGCATACATGTCAGAGAACTGTGGGTTGCCCCTCCTCCTTGCAGTGCTCTGCTGAGCTCCTGAGAGCCTGCACAGCTCTGGCCCTGAAGGCTGAGAGGCTGAGTCTTATTTCCTGGTCCCTCCATCATCTGTCCAGAGCATATCCTGTAGTCATCTCAGTGGGTTAGCAGCCGCTTCAGTGGAAGATGTGGGTGTCTCACCCCATCTCCTGCGTATCTCTAGTGCTGACAATCACAGCGCCCTCAGCCTGAGGTGGTCACCATCCTCTTTCCTGCTCCTCCTGCCCATTGCTCTCCAGGGTCCGATGTTGGATCTCTCATGCTCTGGACAGTCCAGCTTCCTACAACAGCAATGGGAAAACATTCTCTCTGTCCTCTGAGGTGTCAGAACGGAGTTATGAAATAAGCCTCTCGCATACAGAGAAGTATAAAGTACACAGGGACAGGTTCCTTCCATGGGCCGTCACAGGAAGGAGCAATGGAGAAGAAAAGCCCAGGACTGTGCGCCTTTTTCCCTCCTTTGCTTTCTTAGTCTCTTCCTTCCTCCCCAGTACCCAAGGCCTTTCTCTGAGTGACAACCCCAGTCCTTCACCTGTCTGTTTGTTTGTTTAAGTGGGAGGCAGGGTCTGATGAGGCTCTAAATGTGCTCTTCCTGCTGCAGCCTCCTGGAGCACTGAGCAAGAAGATGCTCTCACCTGTGCCAGGCCACGTGTCTTCTTCATAGGGAGAAGGGAGAAGAATGCTTCAGGGCAGCAAGGACAGAAGACACGAGGCAGAGATTACTGGCCCTCAGAGCACAGGGAGCAGTGGTGAGGAGCAGGTCTGGGACAATGTGCACTGGCTGGTTTCATCCCAGGGTGGAAGCTGTGGCAGGCAGGTCCTTCTGCAGGACTGGTGGTGCACAGGTAAGGTGACTCCAGAGAGAGCCCTGTGCCTGCGGACCCTATGCCTCTCCCCCGTTGGAGGAACAGTGGGACACACTGGGTACTTGAGGTATCTTTCTTCAACCCCTCCACCAGTGTGCTCCCTCCTTGGGGAGACATAGCAGGTGCCCCTGGGAGGGCGGTGTGCGCATCTGCTGGCACCCTTGCATGGCTCTTACCCACGTGGAGTGGGTGTCTGTGTGAACTGGCACTCACGTTGGACAGCAGTATCCAGGGGACTCCTGCTCCCCAGGCTGCTTGGAGACATCTGAGGTGTTCTCAGTCCCTAGCCCTCTCCCTGGTCCTTCTCTCCAGGATAAAGTTGGTCCTTCTCTCCAGGATAAAGTTTTTCCCTCTTTTCCTCAAGTGTTGTGAAATTTTCAGTATTTTGTTGAATTGTTCTGGTCCTTATCCATGTGAAAATTTTGCTTTAGTGTAATCTTTTTTCTTTCTTTCTCTCTTTCTTCCTTCCTTCCTTTCTTCTTTCCTTCCTCCCTCTTATTTTGAATCTACAGGTAAATGTAAAAAGCAGAACTGAAAACCAGTCTCTCTGAAATGGCGATGTCGAGCCGCACTCTTTCAAGGCTCTCCCTCCTGTCGCTGGCTGGGTCCTTCGGGAGTCCCATTCTCCTTCCTTGTGTCTCTTTTTTCCATTCCAATCATATATCAGGATTGTATTTGCCCTGTCTTCTTCCTTGCATGTGGAGATGTGCCCACCTGACTCTCCTCAGAGCTGTCAGGGGCTCAGTAGCCTGCACTTCAGCAAGAATCTGTAAGACACCACTGACCATGCTCTTGGTGTGACCCAAGCTTCAGGCATCTGTTGTAATATTGAGACAAACTCTTTTCGCCATTGGGCTAAAAAATAATTTGAAGAAACGCACACAAAACTTCCCTTAGCAGTAAAGTGAAGTTAGTAAATGCAAGCCCATGCCCAATTCTGCTGAATTTCAAGGCCTGTCTTCTCTGTGCCATCTTTTTTACTTCTTTTCCTACTGAGTAGAAAACTATCAACTCCTATGAGATCATGCTAGTGTGGAATGGAAAAGTGAAGGAAATATTTGCCAACTTTTAGAACAATACACATGTTAAATACCATCTTAAAAACTTGGTGTTATAATTTAAATATGAATTTCAGTAGATGAAAGAATTTTCCAGGGACCGTGGAATTTGGTCCGAGGAAGAAAGTCAAGTCACCATGGATTGGTTCAGCTCATGTGCAGTCTTGTGCTTGCTCAAGGATACAGGAGTCACAGTCAAACTTCTACTGAGAAACAGTTGCTGCTCTTAGCTACTGAGCAGTAAGAAAGAGGCTGCTTGCCTGCTGCCACCTATTATTCCCTGCCAGGATGAGGAGAAGCAGCCGTTCTGCACATAGCAGCTGCCCTGCTTCATTCGGTCCAGCAGCGCCCCAGAATAGAGGTGGAAGCGCCCTTCCCAAGGGCCCCAAAATTTCTCTTTCCTCAGTGGATCAAGATCAGTTAGAAACTAAGTCACTAGAGAAGTGAACCTGGGAACAACAATGCCCAATGGAACCAAACGTGGGAGAACGGCTTAGAGGGAAATCAAGACAACACACAGATTTAGCAAGTGCTCAGTGCTTCTCTGAAACTCATACTCCGACACACACAAAGCAGACCTCTTAGTCTAATGTTAGGGTCTGACTCTCCTGAACACATGGCTCCTGGTGATGCATTCTGAAAGTCTTGAGGAGAGAGGCATGATCAGAGCTTAGAAATCCCCCATGCATCCTGTAAGTCAGGGTGGGGTGCACTGTCCTTGGGTCCTCTGAAGGCATAGGCCAGAGGACCCCTGCACAATGGGTTTGGGGTTCAGGGCTGGGGACCTGTACAGTTTCTGTCCTTCCCCAGCCCTTCAGTGTCTGTCTCTGGGGAAACTCTGGGTGTCTGACTCCCTCACCCCTCCTCCCATCCAGGCCAAAGCCCTCCTCAGCGTCCTCCTCCCTGTCTCTGTTAAGGGTATACCACCACACCTTATGTCACTGTCACAGGGTCCTCATCTCACCCAGAAGGTTGAAAGAGATGAGATGGAAAAGACCAAGGTCCCTTGTCCCCTGGGAGGTTGTAGGAGACTCTTCCAGGTCCTCATCTCGGTCCAAGAAACCAGTATTAGTAATCCCAAAGTTACATGGTTGGAATCCCATCATGTTGATTCCAATCTACCACTTTCCATGCAGCCCAGGGCCAAAATATAGACACTAAATTATATCTTTAATCATCAGAGAATCGAGGGGCTCTAGGCCCACCCATGAAGATGGCTTTATGGAACCAAGAGAGTGACCCAGGCAAAAGAGAAAATGTGTCTTACCTGGTTTCTACTCAGTGGGGGAATGGCTTGAGGAGGAATTATTGAGAATTGTGGGAAGTAGGTGACTACTGTGAACTGAGCTAGGTGTGTGGCCTACATTTACCTCTGCCATATGCAGAGAGGATATGAAGAGAGAGTAATCTGCATTATATAGGATTTAATGTTTTGGGAAGTCTGGTGCTTCAGCTTTGATATAGTCTTTCAAGCCCCAGGAAGTCATAGCCTCTATCTCGAGGCTCGATCCCAGCGGGCAGTGTGTAGCATTAGGTCTACCATCCTGTCTCCACCTGGCTCACGTTAAGGAGCAGCAGGATTACCAGGGAAACACACATGCCACCTTCAAAGACTATCACCAGCACCTCAGCTAGACCAATACACATTGCATAAGGCCAATTGAAGGATAAACAGAAGTCCTAGCCAGCTCTGTACATAACAATATGAGGAAATAGGATCAGACTCAGTCAAAATGGAGACAGTTGCTCCTCTTTCAAGGAGAGCTGCACAGGTGGTCTTCCACAGGTGGTCAGCAGCCCCATGGCCAGGACTCACACAAAGGACCCAAACATTTCACTCCTCAGGCTCCCAGTGGCACCAAATGGAGGAGGGACTTTAACTCCTGGACACTGGGGGCACATGTGAGGTACCGTGACCATCACTTGTGACATGGCATCACCAGACATTAAACTCCATCATCTCTAGATTTTGTTATTGATCAGTGCATAGTATTTTTAAATTTATTTATTTTTATTCTTTTGTGGCACCAGGGATTGAACTCAGGACCTTGCACTTGCCAGGCAAGTGCTTATTCTACTGAGCTATCTCCCCGGCCCCAGTATTTTTAAATTTAAAATATCAAATAGACATCATATTTTCTCTTTTGCTTGCTTCAACTCTTAAATAGTAAACATAAAAGTTATATTTTAAAATAGATATGTCTTTTTCTCAAATACATAGCAGATGGAGCACAGAAGACAGAAAACACTCAAGCTGGGAATCAGGAAAAAATTATTTTGTAGCATCAAATAAATTCTCAGGCCAAAGCTCTGCTTCCGTGTGTTCCTACGAATAGTTTCAATCATAGTGCTTTTTTCTCCCTGCCCTACTGAGCACACACATTCAAGGACAGTGGGCTGAGGTTTCTGGGTTTTCATTAAGCACTTAGTTGTTCTAGCAGAGGAGGTCTGGGCCTCAAAAACAGGAGGCTGTGCTTTTATCCCTGCTGGTCATCAGCGATGAGGAAGCCTGAAGCGGCTTGCACACGTTGGTGAGCTGAGCAGGGGCACGTGGGCAGCAGTCCCTGCTGGGGGCCTCCAGAGGAGGACAGCCTGACCTGCCCGCCACGCCAGGCGGCCGCAATCGGGCCGCCTTTGGAAGTGTCTTGAGCCCATTCCCAGACTCCTCGTGTTCCACTTCCTTGCCACTTGCTATTTTCTTATCTAGAGAATAAGCAGAAAATGTTCTGTCTCTAATCATGGACGCCAAGTGTGGGGCCGATTGTTTTAGAGGTGGAGGAGCGAAGCGGCAAGCCATCTGGGAAAAGCCGGCTCCCTCCTTTTCTTCTTAGAGGAAAAGTTTGCAACACTTAGCGCTTAGGTTTGTTTGTCCTAGGGGATTGGTCTGTCTGTCCATGTATGTCTATGTAGATATCAAAGACACTTTTGTTCCAGTTTGATAAATTTTTTTCTGTATAGCAGAAAAATCTGTGTCACATAAAATGCATAAAATCAGACTGTCCATTAATTGGATTGATCTACCCCATCATGGAACTCTCTGGATTTTTAATGCAATAACTAGAAAGCACACATTTAAAAAAAAATCAGTGGTCAGATGGAGTCTAAAACTTAAAACCAAAAGGATTATGTCATCAAAAGACTTTCAGAAGTAATTCCGTTTTGGAGCTGTGTAGTGGCTTCTTCAATTAACACTTTAAAGTACTGTTATTTTTAAAATATGGAAATAGTCTGATAACAAAGATAGTTAATTGTATCATTAAATATTGGGCCATATACTTTTGTAAATTTAATTGGAAGCTAAAAAAACCCATTTTTTATGCAACTAGTGTGTGTGCACATGCAATAGCGTATGCCAGCAGCTCCCGTGGAGGGCCTGAATTTCTTTTCCTCTTTCTGTCTCTACCTAAAAGTCTAGACATTGCTTACAGCCAATTGAAGGATAAACAGAAGCCTGTATTGCTCTGTAGAACAAAAGAAAATGAAAATTTATCAGCTGAAATGATGAGGTGAAGGTGTCCCTTCTAAGCGTTCCGTGTCATGTTGTACCAGGTCGTGCTGCACCAGTCGTGTGTGTAGCTCCTCATGGTGGAGTTTGCGTGGTCAATGTGCGCACATCCGAGTCCACACGCGAGAGGGGCCTCTGCTTCTCACATTAATCTCTGGTCAGAGCAAAGGCGGAAATTGGTGAAACAGTGTTCACATCTCAGTGAAGACACCAAAGTGGCCGACAGCCAGAAACCAGAAAGCAGGCATCAAATGGTGTTTTGATGTAATTGGAGCTTTAGATCCATTGTTTTGGAGAAGGCAAGGCAATGCTTCTTTTCCATCTGGACAAACACTGTCTGGCATTCTCTCAGATGAGCTCTTCCAAGCTGCTTGGCGGAAGCAGACAGCAGGCGAGCCCTGTGGAGGTGGTGCTCGAATGCACAGCTCGTCCAAGCTCCTGGCTTGCATCCTGCGAGCCTTTGCATCCTCAGGGAACTGCTCAGGCAGCTTCCCTTGCTGGCCGCAGTGACTGACACCCACAGTTGGGAGGACACGAGGCTTCTTGGTCTCTCATCTTTAGTCCGTGGTTGGTGACTCTGAATCAACATCATGGTGGCAGGGTGAAGAGGGCCAAATGGCTCAGTGTGCCATGGCCAGCAAGTGAGCTGGGGACAGTGCCAGGTAGAAAGGAAGGGGGCAGACAGAGACCCAAGGCCGCCCTCCATGACCCCCAGACTCAGCCAAGAAGGTGCTCAGACACTGCTAGGTGTTTCTCAATGCAAGAACACAATGGGCCTTGGTATTCACAGAAGGGCACATGCTTGGCATGGTTCCTAGACCTCTTAAGGTGGAAATCAGTGTCAAACCAGCTAGACTCTGAATGGTTTGTGTAGTGTGAAACTCAAGTTGTCTTTTAATGTCCACTGAGAAGTATGGGGGGTTATTTATTTATTTATTTATTTTTTTGTCTTTTGAGACAGGGTCTCACTATGCAGCTCAGGCTGGCCTTAAGCTTTGTAGCTCAGGCTGGTCTCGAACTCACAACAATCCTCCTGCTTCAGCCTCGCCAGTGCTGGGATTATAGGCATGCACCACCACGCCCAGCTTATGGGAGTTATTTGATTTTGGTACTCAAAATGGGGTATGCAGAAGGGCCAATATGGGTGGCATCCTGGAGCCCAGGAACTAAATCTGCTGGTTCTGAGAAGAGAGACAGGAAGGACCCAAAACACACACTCCCTGTGACCTGTGACTCAGCCACCTGGAAAAGCATCTTCCTGTGGTCCAGCCCTTCCTGTCAGTACCTGCGCTTCTTGGGCTGCCTGGTGGTTAAAATCCCTCGTGGTGTTTTTCAATCACCAGAATTTTCCTTTGTTCATGTCTTCACTCTATGAGCTGAGCTAAATAGAGATAAAAGGAGATGGAGGAGCCTTAACCCACTCCTACAATATTCTTAAGTACTTTACTAAATAATTGACAATGTAATTCCATCCTTCCTATATTCTGTTTGTTTTATGATAATATTTTATTAGGCCTTGTTTTTCTACAGGGTAGCACAGCATAGTTCAAACATTGCTTGAATCACTACATAGCCCAACTTGGCCAGGAGAGCCTGGTGATCCTCCTGCCTCAGCCTCCAGAGTGCTATGGTGCCAGATGTGTGTCCACATGGCCATCTGTGTTCTCTCTCTGGTGTGTAAGTTACACACCAGCTTGGCTTTCTCTGTGTGTTGCTTTAGCTCCTCATCTCTGGGTCAGTCCCCATCACTCTGCCTTTGCACCCACCCTTCAGCTCTTTATTTGTATTACAGACTTTGTGTCTAATCCTTACTGAGCACTTAGTGGTTATGGAGTCTTATGTGCATATGCCTTTTGGAATGTCTTTAGTATGTTCAGTGGTCGTCACTTGTGTCCTCTATCTTATTGTTATGTGTACTGCCAAAGCAAGCATGATGCATATCACATGCCTTAAGTCTGCTATTTATGCCTCTGTGCTCTGTGGATTTTTCTGTGTATTATTGAGATGTTTCACTGTGGTCCAATGTGGTTGAAATTGTTCTTTAGAAGCCCCAGAGCACAATGCTGGACTACTTTGTTTGACATAGCAGTTGTGTTGGCTTCACTCTGTGGCCAGAGGAGACCAGCTTAGTCAATTTCTGGAACCCGCACCGCCCCACTCCTGATTCTCTGTTCCCAGCCCTCAGTGTGTGTTTGGGGGGGCCACACGGACATATGAACATGTGCCTGCCCTTCCCAAAGACCCTCTGGGCAGCTGCAGAGACACCAGGGCAAGGGGCCTGCGCTGCACATCCAGCTGATGTCCAGGATGAATTTCCTGCATGATGAGCAAGATGCTGATGGAGTAGGAAAGTTATGATTTACTGCTTTGTGTACAAAATTCTATTTTTACTACATCTGACTGCATTGTGCGAAGCCACTGTGCTGCTCTCCACTGAGGAGAAAAGCCTGGCCAGCACCTGTGCCCGGCCACTCTCCCTCCAATGGCTTCTGCCGGGAACCCCACCGAACTCCTCGGTGGATTCCAATAAAAGCTATGAGCATTTGGAGATGAGGCTTCCTGTTCCTCAGAGAACGCTGTGTCATCCCAGAGCCTCTCAGCTGAACATCTTCCTCTCTGTCTCTCTGTTTCATCCCTATGCCATATTGCCCTGCGGGTAGACTCACATCTTTCGCAGGGGATTATTTATTACATTTTATTCCAATCTCAAGCCCTGATATGACAAAATGTTTTTAACAGTATATCTGTGAACCAAAACGGAAATTACCTATGTATAGCTATAAGAATGAGTGGTATATATAGAATATTCTGTCACTGGATGAAAACTTGGCTAAAACATACAATGAGCACAAGTTCTTCAATTGTGTTGCTTTTATAGAAGAATACAGGTGCCATGCACTGTCACCGTCGGGAGACAACCAAGGACCTCGCCTTCTACCTAGCATGTTTCCCCGTCCTCCTGCTCCAGGGCAGGGCCTCATGATGGGTGCAGGGGAGCTCCCTGGACCATGGCAGAGGAGGCATCCCAGGGAGCCATGTGGGGTGACTGGGTGGTGACCGCGTTTCCTGCAGTGTACATGGCCTCGTCGGAACTGCTGGGCATGCAGCCCAACGGGCTTGCTGCGGTCTGTGTCTAGGTGCTGCCAAAGCCTCCTGCAGTCATGGGGAGGGGAGCCTCCGGGGCCCGGAGCTCTCTAAGGCACGGTATAAATTGTATCCAATTTCTCACCAGAAATCATGCAAGCCAGGAAAATATATAGTAAAATCAGAGGAAAACTAGTTGCAGATAACACAGTCAACACCTTAAATTCTGTATTAACAAAATTTTCCATCAGTGATAAAGGATGAAAATTTTCTCAGATAAACTACTGGTGAAACTATCTGAAGGAAAGCTGTGTTAGAAGTAATATTAAATTCTTTATGAAAGATAATAAGGGCCATAAATTCAAAAAGATATTCAGAAAGAAACAATGTACATCAGAGAATTGGTGAAGGTAAAGAACAGCCTTTTATTTTTTCTGATTCCTAATCCATACAAGGAAGACTAAGTAATTTGGACAAGGCTACATCACATGACAATTAATAAAGAATAATCCTCCAAAAAGAAGCCACAAGGTCCAGATGATAAGTTCCCCCAACCTGTATCAAGGAGGCTACATAGTTGTCCACAGTCCTTCTAGGAACACTTAACACCAAAGCCAGAAAGCGACATTTCAGCAAGGTGAACCTTGGGCAACATAGCACATGAACTCAGATCAAAAAACCACAAAAATTTTGATAGATTGAGCATAAAAATATATAATGACTCATTCTCTGAAATAAGATGAGAATTAATGCAGGCAGGACTAACTCATGATTTGCAATTGAATCCATGTGATGCATGACATGAATAGTCTACGCGGATAGTGAGGCATACAGATGCAGAGGTAGGACAGACCACAGTGAGGAAAGAAAGGAAGTGGGAAGAGGGGAAGAAGGAGGAGGAGGGGAAGGAGGAAGAGGGGAGAGGGGAGGGGGTGGTCCTTCAAGGCTCACAGAGCTCAAGTCCCACAGGTTCATCAAGACAAAATGCAAAGCAAGGGAGTATTAAGACATGAACAGCAAGTGGCCCAGGGAGAATCTCTTCAAGTTTATCTAAATGATTGCTGACAACAAAGTAAGAAAATTCAGCAGAGAAAGGTCCCAGAGCAAGTGGATTGCCTTGTGCCAAGACTGCTACAGACACAGACACTCCTCAGGCCTTTCCTGAAAAGTACAGTTGACTGGGCTTCATGGAGCGTGCTTAGGGTAAGCACAGATGGTCTAGAGTTGAGGGAAGCAGCCCCGGATCTAGAACATCCATGACCACAGCAGGAACAACAACAAGCCTGGGCCTCACAGCAACATTTCTGGTAAAACTCAAAAGAGAAAATGATAGTTTAGACTCTATCATAACAAAACCAAAACCTGTTCCACAAAAGATGCTTTAAAGAAAACAAAAGGAAAACCCACAGACTAGGAGAAGGCAATTATAGACGCCATTCTGATCATGGGCCTGCTTGGGAAACTATCAAACTTTTAAAGTCCAATAAGGAGAAATCAAAAGCCCTATTTTAAAAAGTAGGCTGATATGCAAATAGATATTTCATCAAAAATAATATGCAGATAAAAATAAGTGCATGAAAATGAACCATAAGGAAACTGAAAATTGCAGTCATAATGAGACGCCTCTGCTCAGAGTAACTGAGCCATGGAAGGGTGTGCCCTGCGTCTGTGCAGGAACCATTGGCCTGGGCAGGCCCTGTGGACTGCAGCTTCTGCGGGCCTCCGGAGGCGTGTGATCACTACAACAGATGCTCAGAGCAGCTGGGCCCTCCATGGCCAGGCCAGTCTATCCCCACCAGCTGAAGTCTAAAGAAAAGGGAGTTGTCCCCAGTGGGCTACACACTCCAGAGTCCCTGCCCTACTTGGCTTATCTGAAATCTCAGGCCCACAATGCCACCCCTTACCTCTGCTCCTGTCCTGCCTGTTGGAGCTGTGGATTCAAGTTGCCCAGTCCACAGTCCCAACTGAGGACCCAGTGATGCTCCTCTTCCTCCCTGTGTCTCCTTCTTCTCCTTCTCCTGCCTTTGTCCTTCTGCCCCAGTGCTTCTCTTTTCCTTTCTCTTTAGTCCTATTGATCCTTTGCTCTAATCCTATTGATCCTTTTCCAGTAAGATCCTAATTCAATTGATCCTTCCAAGGATCCTGGCTCCTGACCAAAGCAACCGAGGAGAAGGTCTCCTGGCGCAGGGACTCAAGCAGATTGTAGGAGTGCAGGAAGATTTGCCATGGCGTGGCAGGCCTGGCAGCTTCTTGCGAAGCCCCGCGCAGGCTGCTCCTACCATCCAGCAGTGGTCTCCTTTGTATTTTCTGGACTGATAGGAAAATTTCTGCCCATAAAAAGTTGTATGCACTAAGAAGTAAAATAATTAACATGTGCTCTATGCATGACACATTATCCATGATGTATAAGTTAACTGTGATGAGCAAAATCATTGTCCTACAAACGCGAAATAAGGAATAAAATTACAAATAACGTCTTATTCGGAATGATCAAAAAGGGCAACCCCCAGACCCTCCAAGGATTCCATGAGTAGGGGGCCACAAGATTGCTCAGTGGAATAAGCGCTTCCCTGGTAAGCACAAGAGCCTGAGTTCAATCCCTGGATTTGCCAAAAGAGAAAAGAAGCCATGAGTGGGCACACTGACACTTTCGAAGAGATATCTTCAATGACCCCTCATTACTCCAGCCAAGAGATGAAGTAAAAATTAATTAGCAGAGTACAGATATGAATCTGAGTGTGTGTGTGTGTGTGTGTGTGTGTGAGAGAGAGAGAGAGAGAGAGAGAGAGAGAGAGAGAGAGAGAGAGAGAGAGAGAGAAGAGAGAGAACCTCGGGGCTGTCTCAGTTACCTTTCTCTCCTTGCTGGGACAAGTACCTGACACCCAGGATTAAGGAAAGAAATGTTTCTTTAGCCCTCAGTTTGTGGAGGTTTCAATTCATACTCAGCTGGCTCCAAGGCAGAGCCCCACATGGCTAAGGGCAGCAGTTCTTGTTGCCAGAAAAAAGCAAAGAGCAAAGGGAGGGGCGGTGGCAGGAGCAGAGGCGAGGCCCTCTCTCCTCTAGTGCCTTCAGGCTGTCTGCCCAGGGTGGGTGTAGCACTCACGCCCACAGTGCCAGCACTATATCAGGAATTAATCACAAACCCCAGAATCCCACCCCAGTGACTATGTGAGGCTTTGAGGGGACACCTAGATACAAACCATAGCAGGAGCCCTCAAGTAGAGCTACATACCCAGGCCACTTTTTTATTTTATTTTATTTTACTTTATTTTATATTTTGCCATTTCTCATTTTGAGTCCGAGTCCTACTAAGTGGCTGAGGTGGCCAGGCTGAGCTCCAAATTGCAAGCCTCCTGCCTCCTGTGCAGACACCTGAGATCGTAGTCACGTGCCCCAAGGCCAGGCTGAGGTGTGAAGCGCACAGTGGTGAGTAACAGGAGCCATGCTGCCCAGTGCCCAGCTCAGCCCTGTGAACAACTGCAGAGAAATGAAACTGCAGTCTTTTCGTCTCTATAGATGATTTTTCGCCATTAAAATTTTCCTCTGTGTCGCCATTGCCCATAGCCAAGGTGGTCCGCCAGCTCCAAGGGTCAGCGTGGGCTTCATGGTGCTCCCTGCTTTTTGCCTCCCTGGCATCTCAGCTGGTGTGACTCTCTGTGCCACATGGTCCTTTGTGCCACTGGCTGGCTCCCAGTTGCTGAGGTCAGCTCCTCTGCTTGAGTGGAAATTTTCCTATATTCACTTTTCAAAACTGCCTTTGGTGTTTTCTCCTTCCCTATAATTTTATTTCATAGTAAGTTCTGTCCACAGAATTATTTTCTAAAAGAATACTCTGGTCATTCCTTCTCCTGCTTTATAAACCTTTCAGGCCTAATCTAGTGACTGCAGCTCTAATTCCAAACTCCAAGACCCACCTCCCAAACATACTTATTTGCCAACATCCCTACAGACCCCTCATGTCGCAGCTCCCGCACCCCACTCTGGGACACTGCGTCCCTGCGCAAGCCTCCCAGGGCCTTGCCTGTGTTGATCCTGCCCCCAGCCAAGAGACCTAGGCTCAAGAACCCCACCGCCTCACACGCGTTCAGCAGTAATCAGTTGTGCTTGTCTTTCTCCACACCGTCACTGCTGTGCCTGGTGGAAGGGTGCACAGTCCCACTGCAGTCTGAAGAGCTATTAATTCACCTGTGGCAGGGAAGGAAAAGAGGCCCATTTCTGCTACAAATGCTTTTTGGAATTTTTTAGTTAAATTTCTTATTGCTGAAATTAACAAGATTATTTTTTTCTGGATCAAATACATTAAAATTCATATAATTTTCATTTAACAAGTAGAGAGTCTTCTGTTGATGGTTCTATGAACCTAGTTCTCAAATGGTTTCATATAAATGACCGTTACTCTTATAAGGAATTTAGTGATATGTTTTATAATAGATTTGTTGGTTGTGTTTACTGACTAAAAGCCACACCACTCCTACTTCGCATGCTCTGAAAATGGTTTCACTGGAGGAGCCCTCATCTTATAATTTCCTTTAACATACTTGTACCTATGGTAAAAATCTTGGTAGGAAAAGAGGTTCAAAGGGACACCCTTGGGACCTTCAAGTTCCCTTCACAGACTTCTCTGTCTCTGTCCTGCATGTAGTAAGGCAACTGTCATCCTTTCCAGAAAGTTCTCACCAGAAAGCAGCAAACAGTGACTTCTGGGAGCCTAGGAGCATATCACCAACCTCAGGTATCTCAGAGAAGGAGCTTCTAGTTTTCAGCTACTTTCAATAAAGTTCCAGGGACTCAGTCTGGTGGACTCAGCCACAGCCATGCATCCACATCTCCAGACTGCTACCAAGTCGAGCTGTCTGGGAATAAATAGCCACAGGTGTCGCTGGGCCATGAGGCAGGGCAACCACAATCTCTATTGACCACGTGCTGGAGGTGGGAGCAGGTCCCCTCAGGAAAGGCCAATGCTGTCCCAGCATGAAGAGGACAGGAAAAAGTTGACCTGACTGAGTTGTCTGTAAGCCCCCTGTGCAGGGACAGAGCAGCGCTGTCCTGTAAGGTCCGATCTGAGAGCCCTCAGTCCACACCCAGCTTGAGACTCGCATTCGCTTCTGCTGCATCCTGGCTCACGTGACTCGGGTGCTCGAGAAGATGCCTTGGTGTCTTCATTCATGAGAGAATGATGTCACCAGCATCTGCCCTGAGCTTGCCAGAGTAAGCCACACTGTGGCACACTCCATCGCAGGAGCAGCAGTAACCCAGCCACACCAGGGCTTAAAGTTTGCAGTTCAAGCGCAGCAGAACCATCTGCCTCACTGCGAAGGTTGCCGAAGGAAAGGGAGTCACTGACAAAATTTATCCTATGGAGAATCTAAGTGCAAGACACAGTGACCTTTTCTTAATTTGGCTCTATTTTCTTCAAATGATGAAAGAAACCTACTAAAATTTAAATTGCAAATATCTAAAGGCAAAGAAACCTTAAGAGTTACTTAGCTGAATTCTCATTATTCAAGTGTATTCCTAAAGCAACACTACTGAGAGGTTGCTGATTTATTTTTTCTCTATTTTAGGGTGTAGAGGTCATTCAGGGTCTCACTACCTGATCAGACTCATAGTGATCCGCCTGTTTACAGCCTCCCAAGAGCTGGGACCACAGGCGCGTGCCTTGCGGTTCGTCCCATGATCCTGCGGCTTTCTGAGTCTGTGCGGACACCCGGCTGCACGCCCTGCTCTCTCTTCTCTGTAAGTGTGGCGAGCTCCTGGCCTCTCCAGCTGACACTCTTCCAGAATGAACATTCCCCTTGTTTTAATCATTCTTGAGTTGGGTGTTGCAGTGAAAATGTTTCAGCCTTCTGACCAGTACTCCAAGAAACCTAATTATCACTTTATTTGACATTGCAAATTAGTTTTCATCAGAAGGTGCTACCATGTTCTGCACTTAAATTTGTTCTTCTTTGGTGAGTATTATGAATTAATAATAAAGTTAGTCTTCTCTATAGCAGTTTGGCGGTCATATGTGGTAGATTTCTGTCACTGTGACAAAACACTTGAAATAAGTAAAATTTTAAAAGGGGAAGGTTTGTTTGGGTCCGTGTCCTCAGAGGCCTCCCTTCCTGGGCACATGGCCCCATTACTGCATTCTGTGGTGATCTAGGAAGTACATAATGGCAGGGAGGAGCTGGGACCTGGTAGACAACGAGAGAGAGGGGAGGGCCTAGGTCCCAGCATGCTCCCAGGGTTCCCTGGGCCTGCCCCTCACTTCAGATGTCAAGGGTTCCACCCCCTACAACAGTGATCCAACCTTCAGCACATGCTCACCAGGAGGACATTCCACATGCAAACCACGGTGTCACATGGCCGAGGCTGTGGACTCAGCCACTGGGCTTCAGCTCCAGGAACCACCATGCTTCCTAACAGGGCCACGGAAAAGACTGACCGTTAGCATGGCCTTTAATCTCCATGAAAACATGTCTTATCTCTGTAAAGCCCTCTCAGGTCTGCAGCAGACAGAGAAGGTCCAGGGACAAGAGTGGGAAGGGCTTCCGGACTGGGATTGCAGAGTCAAATGCTACAGAAGTTTTAATTCCTTCAGGACTTTTATTAAGCTCTTTTTCAAAAGTTGCACAAGCACTTTTCTTTTTACTGAGAAACTTTGCAGAACTTGGCTGTATTATTAACGAGGGAAAGAGAATGCATGTAAATTATTTCTATTCTCAGTTCTTAAATTTCATAATAGCTTTTCAACACTAATGATTTTAGGAAAAATGCTCAATTATTTTGTCAAGAACAAAGTCAGAACTTTTGTGACTAACAGTACTTAAACATGAATGATTCTAAATTGCTGCAGCAAACTACTGTTTTAGAGATAGCAGCTAAAACACACTGTCACAGACCCTCTTAGGGCTGAGCCACATTCAGCAGAAACCATGCTCAGTTTTTGCCTCCTCACCGCCTCACACATTCACAGCCCCAGCCCTTTGCCAGATGCACAATGGGATGGCGAAGCCAAACACTTTTCCCTACAGCTTCTCTCTGCACCTGGGCCTCGGGGCTCAGCTCCAGGAGCCAGACTGCAGCTGCAGTGGGTGCAGTGATACCACCACTAAATGAAACTGTAGAACTACTTTGTGAACCTTAACAATTGCTCATCACAGACTTTGAAGCCCACCTTCCATGAGACACTGCCTTCTGGCTTGCAGAGCGGCAGCCTGTCTCTCTACATACCCTGAAAATGCATGCCAGCACACTAAGTATTATGTTTCCTTACATACTGACTTAGAATTGCTTAGCATGTTCAAACTCAAGCTCTTAGTTGTTTTACAAGGGAAATAAGAAAGAATACTTACCTAAATAAGCTCCAGGAAACATACCTTCCTTCCTGTCTGGCAATAGGTCTTTGTATAACTATTCTGTAATTAGAATCTCCCATCAAGTTGTATGAATGCTGATTAGCTTGTTTAATAAACAATCTCCCTAAATCAGAAAGACATGGCTCATGACTGTTCTCTCGTGATATTTCTCCACTTTTTTCTCTTACAATGACGATGACCATAAATAATGGGCAAAGAACCTATTACTGATTTAGTGTTGGCAGACTTAGCAAGTAGAAGCACAGAACACTGTGTGTCTCATTCAGTATTTGAGGCCTACTTTTACTACCAGTGTGTTTGTCCTTCTCTTTCACAATCATGGTCCTGCACACTCCTTGCCAGGTCCCGGGTGGCTCTATGTGCATCACTATGATCAGAGAACATGTGACAGGCAAGGGTGACCTCCTGCAGGTGGCCGTGGGAAGGTCTGGACAGCAGAGCAGAGCTGTGGAGAGAGATTCCTGATATTCTCCAAGCTGAGCTGAGAGCACTTACTGATGTCTAGTGTGAAATTCAAAGTGAAGCAGGAAGATAGCTCTGAGGTTACCCTGGTAAACATAAACAGGATGCGTTGTGCTGGGGTAGGAAGGATGCATGTGGCACCACCCCCCACATGTCCTCCACTTCAGTAAATTTAACCTTTGCATGGTCTAATTCTTGTCAAATCCGAAATTGCTGTTATTTGAACAAACCGGACTACTGACTCCATATTGGTGGGGTTTGAACAAAATCAGAATGCCTAGCCCCCAGTGTGACTTCTGTACACCACAGCAGAATCAAGATTTCAGCCACTGTTCAGAGGAGCGGACAGGCATGTTGGCAGTGGGCATGCCTGGCCCAGCAGAAGGGCGCTGGGACTGCTCACATCCTATAGCTGTGCAGGGGGCTCCTTGTACTGCAGCTGAGGAAGCCTGAAATGAGAACCAGTGACATGGAGGATCACAAGCGGGTAGAAACTAGAGCCAGAGAGCCTTTGAGGCTGTCCATTTGAGCAGGAAGCATTAGCTAGCCCTGCAGGAAGACTGAGGCCCGCAGACAGCTGCAAAGGCAAACAGGCTCCTTACCATGGAGACAGAGGAGGCGAGGCTGAGGCTTGAGGGCAGAGGCAGCAGAGAGAAAGCTGGCTGGAGCAGGCGAGCCAGCCAGGGGCCGTGTCCTTGTGCTGTGTCCAGCCAAGCAACAGTGAGACAAGGGCCCACCGAGCCCTGCCTCAGTGTCCTCTCTACTCTTCCTGTGCTGGGACAGAGCTGATGCCACGGGAGGGGGAGCCTTGGAGGCGACCTGGTCCTCAAAGAGCCACTCACAGGTAGAAGGGCAGAAGCACCCTTCCAGAATGTGCCCAAGGGTCTCCCTTTCCTCAGGCCAGGCCAAAACCAGTGGGCAGCAGCCTACAAGTACAGCCAGGGCTCCTGAGCTCCCTGGGAGGCACCTGGCCACTGACCTCTTTCCTGCAGACCATGATGATGGCCTCTCTACTTCAATTCAACATGCTTTGTTGTTGAGCTGGGGTCTCACCGACTTCTCGGGGTGGCCTCTGAGCCCCAGGTTCAGGCCATCACATGCCTCAGCCTCCTGAGGAGTTGGGACTGCAGGCCTGTACCCAGCGCTCTGCTCACTGCTTCTCGACACAAGCCTCCTACTCATAGTCTTTCTACCTCACTCTACACGACAGGAGACAGAGGCCAGCCCTGGCCATGCTGCACTCATGCAAATGAAGCTAATACACAGAAAATAAGGCATATTCCATAATTCCGATGGCCAGAAAGACATTCTTAGTGACAAAAAGAAATAATATCCACTGCGCTATAATTTTCAAGATTGACAACGGATAAAATCTGGAAAGATGTGCAGACTATCACTTATGGCTGGCTCTTCAGGGAGCTGACAGTGATTAAGTAGCATTAACACCAGTGAAGACGGTCATAAATCACATTATCGTCGTGACTTTATCTTTATTCCACAAGATTTATGTTCTTGTCTTCAACTAATTCACCAATTAGGTAATTATTATCAAAATGTTCATGTAATTTCTGTGATACTGCCAGTAACGATCCAAAGAATTTAAATTGTGAATGCAATTGTATTTAAAATGGAAAGCATAGTAGTTGTATTCAAAGTGAAAAAAAATTGAATAAAATTCCACTCAAGTCAAGTTAAAAGGAAAAAATAAGGAGTTAAAAAATATCTCCATGTTCTGCCATTTAATATCTTCTGAAATAATAAAATTTTTGGGGGCCAGCAAAATAGCTCAGCAGATTAAAGTGCTTGCAAGCAGGCGCAGAAGCTGATTGTTCAATTCCTGCGCCTGCCATGCAGGCCATGCCCCTGGGGCACCCTGAGATGGCAGTTGAGACTGGACATGGTGGTACGCACCTGTAATCGAAGCTCTTGAGAGGCTGTAAGCACTATGAGTCTGATTTAGTAGTGAGACCCTGAACACCCTATAGACCCTGCCCTAAAATACAAAAAAATATAAATAAATAAATGCTTTTCACAGACATCAAAGGGCAGCGGACCACTTTCCTCTCCCGCCTTCCCATGTGTCGAGCTCTGACTCCCGCCCCAAGTCGGCAGTGGCGCTGCGGCTGCCTAGGGCCTGAGTGCAGCGCTGCTCCTGCAGCCTCAGCGCAGACAGAGGGCGTGCAGGCCAGCTCCCTGCGGGCCACTCGTGAGGGAGGGAGGAAAGCAGACGCTGCGGAGCCCCTTCCTCAGGCTCTGACCCACGCAAGAGGGAACTCGAGGCCGCAGAGCCGCGCTGATCCTCCACACAGAGCAAGACGCAGGGCGGCGGGCCCTCCAGCGCAGGGCCGCTGGCCCCTCCCCGGAAGTCTTTCTCCCTCCCCTCCCGGGCCCACACCTAGGGTGGGAGCAGGGGCCAGGACCCCAGACCTTCGCTCGCTCGTGCATAACCCAGCAGTTTTCTCCAAGCAAAACAGCACTGTAGCGTGACTAAAACATCCCTGACCCCACCATAAAGGCCTTTTATTTTTAGATCATGGCTCAGATTTACCAAACTAATGAGTTTTTCTTATAAAGCGAGATTTTACAAGTTTACATGGTACCGCTAACAAGAGAGATCCTGAGAGGTGCTTCCTGATTACAGAAAGCCATTTCTAGCCCCTCAAAGGAATGCAATTATGCAGATTTATGTAAATCATATGCAAATAACTTCAAACATAAAGTGTACAGGGATGAGAGCAGTGTTCCCAGGCTGCGACTTGTCAGTCAGAAGCTGTTTACAGGGAAAGCATGCAAAGCCCGGTACACACAACAGCTGAACAGACAGGGAAAATGTCGCTTCCTACATTGCTTTGGGAAAGAATGAGATGGGTGGTGAGCAGCTACTCTGCCTAACAAGTTCCCAACAAGTCACCCTGCTCATCCTGAGCACTGAGCAGTGCGGACTTCTCTAGCACAGAAGCAGCACAGTGGGTGCGCCCTGAGCTGCAGGCAGAGCCCTGTCCTTAAGGAGCCTGGGAAGCTCTGCTCTGAGGAGAGCTTCACCCGCTGTGTAGCCAGGCCTGCGCTTCCCCACAAGTGCTGGTCCCTCTCTGCCTCTACCTGTGCCTCTGCTTCTGTCTCTGTCTCTCTTTCTGTCTCTGTCTCTCTCTCTGTCTCTCTCTCTCTATCTCTGTGTCTATCTCTGTCTCTATCTCTGTCTCTCTCTCCCTCCCACGGAGGCCATCCTGAGGTCCAGCCATTAACAATCAGAGGAATACGGGGAGTCCAGGCCCCATTCCAGAGGCGAGCGCACCAGACCAAGGCTGGGAGCCAGGAGAGGAGGGCCCCGCACGGATGGCTGCCACCCCTTCCCGGGGGCCGCTGCTGTTACGGCTCCCTTTCTCCTCCACTGGACCTGGCGCCGAGTCCCTTAGGCTGGCCTTGACTAGGAGGAGCTGCGACCTGCCAGGACAACAATGTGGGTGACACCGAGAGCCCAGCTGAAGGTGAAACAGGCTCCCTTGGACGGCGCGGACTCGCTCTCCCAGAAGCGCTGGCCTGCATGCGCGCCAGGGAGCTTGAGTTCCTCTGTTCCTCTTCTGCCTCGCTAGTGTGTCCGTGCTCTATTCCTATGTGCATCGGTGTCAGGAAGTGGCAGGCAGAGCTGAGCGCAGCCCAGGGCCTCAGCAGGGGACCAGCAGCTGAACACCAGGGGCGGGTCCTCCAGGAGTACCGCTTCCTGGATAGTGTTCTCTATCTGTGCCTCTGGCGTCCCTGTGGAGGGACCAGTGATGCAGCCACGTCTCACAGTAGACGGGGAAGCGTCACTCCCAAGCAGTGAGCCAGTCCAGACTGGCTGGCCACGGTCAGGAAACACTGCTCAGTGCAAGGAAGAGCCAGTGGCTCCTGGCAGGTGCGCGCGTGGCCACACACACACACACACACACACACACACTCGTGCACATGAGCACACATGCACACACATAAAAACATGCATATGCACATTATCAAATATAAGATATATGGGACATTACAACCTAAATTCATTAATATGTGGTGTTGAAATCTGAACCAGTGATTATAACAGTGAAAATCAAGTAAATGTCTAAGTTTGGAAAGACAAAAATATTGGAATTGACAGGGATGGTTGATCAGGCGAGAGAAAAAAAATAACTCAAGGGTTCTATTGTCTTTCAGCCTTCTCCACACATTCTCCACCTTAATAATACCTATGACTTCAGCTTGGCCACCTCTGGCCACTTTCTCCAGCGCTTCCCTCCAGCCTTTTGCCACTGTCCATGCATCTGCCTGGGAAACAAGGCCTGCTCCTGTGTCTATTATTGAAGCTGATAATGTTCCCATTTTCTTCTCAAAGCACAATCTGTGTAATCTACTTGAGGGCTATCTGAAAATCAAAAGTTGTGACACTGTGGTATCACGGAAGACTCAGTTCAGGCATGGGAAGCGAACGCCTTATAAAGAGCTTATTGACAGCTGCAGGTCCTTTCAATAAATATGCAATGATTCAAGGAAATAAATGCTTGGGGGCTGACGTGCTCCAGGCCGGAGGCTGTAGAAGCCCAAGGACTGCTGCGGGCCCTCACGACGCAGCAGCTGAAGCCGTGAATGCAGGCAGGCAGGGCTCCGCGAGTTCACTTCCGACACAGTCACAGCCAGCGCCTCCAGGGCTCCCAGAGGCGGGCGCAGCCCATCTGCGGCGGCGAACCTAAAAGAATTTTAGAGTCCAGTAAAATTTAGTTTGGACACATAGAAAAATTATGATACAGATAAATGGATATACATTTAGAATCAAAAGCCAAAAGGATTTGTCATTTTACAAGTTGATAATACAAATGCCACACAATGTTGAAAACTAATATTGTGTTCATTATCTGATATATTTATATAGTATAATTTCTACAACTTTTGTTTGTGCACATTGTTCTCATATTGAACAATAAAGCTCATGAACTATAACTAAATATTTAAGATTGAACAACTGTGAGTAAGTGGAATTAAGTATACGTTTCTGTAGACACTTGATGTAGGAACTTGCAAAGTGAAAATAGCCTTGTTAATAAAGGGCAATTTTTAGATACTTAAAGAAAAATTTCTTAGTCTTTCCTTCATTCAATTTTTCAAAAAGTATAAATAAATTAAGAACTTGAATGTAAAAGACAACAAAACTTCAGAAAATAAATGATATTTAAAAAATTTTCAAGCAGGGAAAGTTATGTTAATAAGTAGAGACAAATACCAACCACACACACACACAGGATGGATAAACAGTAATATATTCAAGTTAAAACTTCTTTTGTTCTTTTATTTGTGGTACCAGGGATGGAACTCAAAACCTTGAGCTTGCCAGGCAAGTACTTATTCCGCTGCGCTACCTCCCTGGCCCCAAAATTTCTTATTAACCTTAAAGAATGAAAAAGTAGAATGCAACATGAGCAACGTCCTTCGGCCTTCTACAGTTAGGGAAGTCTCACAGCTACAGCCTGTGATTAGCTTCTAACATTCCAGATGAAGTTGCCAGACAAGGGGAGTCCATTGACAAGGGGGGTTGCATCAGCCAAGCTGCAGAAAGACTAGCTTTAACTGCGAAGCAGAGCACACATGCTCACACCCAGCAGAGCCACGGTTTCCACTGCCAATGCTCAGACCTGCCCAAACTGAACCTGGGTGCCCAGGGACCAGCGCTAGGGCCTCTGAGGGCTAAATGCACGCGCTGCTCCTGTGGCACTCGTGGAAAAGCAGTTGCCAGCCCAGATTAAATGCCAGCCGTGTGCCTGAGTCTGCTCTCCATGCCTTCAGGGCCTGAGATATCTGGTACAAGATGAGCCCATACAGACTGCGGCAGAAATGTTCTGATAGACAAAGCCTGAAGCCAGCGCAAGATCTTTTAATACTAGATGCAATAAGTGAATTTTTATAAAATTAGAGAATTGAATATAATTACATCACACATGTTTTAGCTTGATTTTTTCCAGTGGATATTTTGTTTGCTGTTTTTCTATAACTCCTCAGAAATCCCAATTTGCCTGGAAATGCATTCATCTCAATGGCAATGTGCCCTGCCATAGCTGAAGTGCTGAGGTCCGCGGGACAGCACATCTCCCTGCTAGTTGTGCTTCTCTGCCTTGATCTTGCTGCCTGGTATAGAGCCTGTGGAGAAGACGGGTCCAGGTGGGGTTCCCTGCATTGCTCCCTGATAGCTTGCTCTCCTCGGTATCCAACTGCTCTCTTCACTGTTGGAATGTGGTCCTTCTTGTCACCTGGATCCTGACTCATAGGCAGGGAAGTGGAAGGCTGAAGCTGAAGCTATTGAATTTGGCTCCACTGTGAACTAAAATGGTACCAAAGTTGGAGAGCAGCTAGTCCTAGAAAATGACATGGACTCATGGGGGGACACTAAAATTCCTCTTTTTAAAAGTCCATTTTCATGTTACCTACCTAATTAATGGTACAGTCAGACCTTACAAACTTGCTAATTTGGTTCACAGATACTTGAATTGTAACTATACAGTTTTTGTTTCAATGTCATTTTCAGGTAAATCACCCATGATGCTAGAGGCGTTTCAAAGCATGACCACAACACATTGATTGTACTTAGCTGGGTCCTGCTTTCCTAGGGAAGAGTTTGAGTTTATATTTTATCAGAGATGTTCAAACATGCTCTCTATAACCATTTATGCACATGGGTCTGCACTGGCAAACCCAGCCCGGTGGGCATGTGAGTTATTCTGGCAGTGAGGAAACAGCGTTAGCTACCTGGTAAGGAATAATATTGTAAAGATAGTGAATCTTATAATCTGTCCCAGGCTTGATAGCATTTCCCAGCCTTGAGGCTACTCACGAAGGCTATTAAATTCTTTTCAAAACCACCACTAAGGTAGAATTCCTGTGAAAGAAAAAGACAGAGCAGGTGTGTCTCACTGGAGATAAGTACACCAGACCTTCACGTGCAATGGGTTCTGACTTCCAGAAACAGCAAACATGTTTCTCTGCATTGTAGAGATTGTTTGAGGCCAACGATCCTCTGTTTTTAAACTTTAAAGTATGCTCTACATGACTCATGGGGTCAGCCTGCAGTAGTGCCGGCTGCCGTGGGCTGTACGGTGTGGTGCCGACACAGCCGTTTCTGCGCTGTGCAACAGGCTTCATCGCATTGTTCACTCACAACACCCTGTGTGCAAGGAGAAAATGACAGCCCTGCGCAGGAGAAGCCCGCAGCTTTGTATTTCCTCAAGTATTAATTTAGTTGTTTCAATTGTTCCAATGCTGAAAGAATCTCCTAAATATACAAAAGCAATTAATTTATCTGCACATAGTTTTGTCAACATCGAATAAACATGTTTGCATCATAAATGGTATCGCTGGGATGGAAAATCCCCTGAGTGCTGGCTTGGCTCGCTCAACGGCACATCTCCATCAGCGTTTCTCCCTGTATATTTAGTGTGTGCCCCACATCCCCGGCATCATTTGTCATTCTATTAAAGGAATTTTTCATTTTTATGATTTCTCAAGAGGAGCAATACTCTGAGGAAATAGCAGTTCCTACCCACGTCCTCCTCTCTGACCCTGGAATAATGATTATGGAGTGACAGTAAAAGCCATTAATAAAAGTCCCTAAATGCATAATTTTGCTGTATTCTTTCTGAGCTAAGTTTGGAGCGATTCTAACAAAATCCCAGCCTATCCTTTCTGGCCTGAAGCAGCCTCTGCTGAGCACTTGCTAGTTGGCGCAGGTCATTCAACGAAGGACACGACAGAAGACTTGTGCAAATAATGAAGATCTAAACAATGGTTTTCTTCCTAAAATCACTTTCATGTCAGCATTTTGGTTTTACTAAGTAACTGGAACAAAAAGATTACATCATTAACAGTTACTTATATCTATCTGTGTCTCTATCACTCTGCTACCTATCCATCTATCATCTACCTTTATATTAATTTAAAACTCATCATCCAGTTCAGTGTTTGAAACACAGCATGAGCTTTTACCAATGAGTGAATAAGTGACAACATGTAATGCCTTTTAGTTACATGAATCACCACAGAAATATTGCAAATGTTACCTTTAGAGACAATTTAAAGCATACAATGTGGGAAGCATTAGTCTAACTATTATTATTTTATTTACTAAGCAAAATACTTGACAACATTCCACAGAGCAATTGTTTCTAATAAAGCAATATTAGAAAACCATGTCATAAAGAGAGGAAAGGTCTCAGGCCTTCCCAGAGGAGGACCTGGGAGGAGATCTGAACATGGTGGAGCTCACGTGTAATCCAGCAGTGTAATCCAGCACTCGGGAGGCGGAGGCAGAGGACAGCAAGCTCAGAGCTCCCTGGAGCAACTTAGCAACTTAGTGAGACAGGGTACCAAAACACAAAATGTAAAAGTAGTGAGTGAGCTATGTGGGAGGTTTTAGGGTCAAGTTCTGTGTAAAGAGAAAGGGAGAGAGGGGGGGAGAGGGAGGGGGAG